>LVTN01002864.1:0-20426 GCA_001649415.1 Musa itinerans
TCCTCCAACTAGTCCCTTTGAGACATCACCTTAAGTAGAGCAAGCACCTCCCTCGTCTATCTATGATATCGGGACTCGAATGGATTGATTTGAATAACGTTAAGATCGACTTGAACAACACCAAGATCAAATTTTAACTGAGTTGTCGTAGATTCATCAACTACTCAATACATTGTTTAAACATTTTGACTTGCCACCACCTGAATAATTGTGTATGACTTTTTACTAATGACAAAGGGGGAGAAATGGATGAAATCCCTATCTTTTATTCTGCTTACTTTGATGTTGTAATCCTATGTTGTTTACCTTGATGTTGTAAACTTAAAATGTTGCTTACTTTGATGCTTGAAATCAAAGGCCTTGAATTCAAGAGTGTCTTTTCTCAATTATGGCATATAGATAAGGGGAGTTAAGATTAACTCCATCACCAATTGATTGTCATCATCAAAAAGGGGGAGATTGTTGAATCTCGGATTTTGATGATGAAATCAATTGGTAAATTATTTCATCTAATTCTTGTGTTGAGATAAGTGTGCAGGATTAACTACGATAGCAATAAGGCGTAAAGTAGATGATGGGCCGAAGTCGAGGATTCAAACGATAATGCTGGGAGCTCGCCAAGAGCTCGTTTGAAGATCGCTGAGAGCTCGTTTGAAGATCGCCGAGAACTCGTTAGAAGATCGCCGAGAGTTCACCGGAAGACTCACCGAGAAGTTCGCCGGGTGAAAAATGACATACCGGACAATGCTTGCCTTAATCGTAGTTAGAACGATAATTAGAGTTGATTTAGGAGGTAATCCCATCAACTCTGTTAGGGGGCCAATTGGGCTCGGAGCTAGGATGGTTTGGGCTGGATACAAGGCCCAACCAGGTTGCTGAACTCTGTCCAACGATGGTATCGCTAGAGCTGACGGTGGCACCGCATGGAATATAGTCCCCTAGATGGTTTGGGCGGTAATACCATCGACAGTTATTACCTGCCAATGGTGGTACCACCAGAGCTTAGTCTCCGAGCTTTGTTAGGCAATAGTACCGCCCAAACTGAGCGGTAGTACCGCCTAGTGTCAGACTACAAGTGGTAGTGCCGCCCAGTAATGGTGGTGGTACCGCTACTATCCCGAAAATTTGGGATGAGACACTTTTTGGCTCCAATTTTGAAGCCATTGGAGCCTATAAATACCCCACCCTTTTCTGCATGAAAGGGTAACAAAGTGCTATTATACTTGTGGAAAAATCTAAGTTTTTGGGGGTTCAAAAGTGTTGTAAAAGTGAGAAAAGTTTTCCTCCTCCCTCTCTTAGCCTTGTAACCATCCAAGAAAGAGCAGAGAAAGTTGTAAGGGTTGTCTACTAAACCCGGCAAAAGCCGAAAAGAGCTGTAAAAGGTGGTTGGCCTTTGCTTATTGAAAAAAGGCCTCTAGTGAACGCCGGTGATCTCGACGGAGGAGGAATCTGATGGATGTAGGTCACATTGACCGAACCAATCTAAATTCTAGTTTGCTTTTCCTTTTGTGCAATTTACTTTAATTGCAAATCATTTCATAGCAAACTGCTTCTTCTCCTCCTCTTGCTTTCACTACGTTTACGCTCTCATACGTTCAAGTTATTATCTTTCCAATTTTGTTTTAATTGAACATACAAAATATTTTCTAAAATTGAAGAATTTTCCGCTACACTAATTCACCCCCCTCTCTTAGGCTCTTGATCCTAACAGCTAGGTCACATTGTTCAAGATGTCTAATTATAAGAAGGACAAGACCAATTTAGGAGCTATATGATGTGACTCGAAGGATTGATACTAACAATGATGAACTTTCTTTATTTTGTCTTTTTGTAGGATATGATTCATTAACCTTTGAAGAAGCTTATAGAGAAGAAAAATGACGATAAGCTATGAATGAAGATATTCATGCCATTAACAAAAATAATATATGGGAGCTTATAATACTTTCAAAAGACTACCAAGCTATCAGTGTTAAGTGGATCTTTAAGACAAAAAGAAATGCAAAAGGAGAGGTGGAGAAATATAGGGCCCGATTGGTTGTAAAGGGATACAAACAACAATATGAGATTAACTATGAAGAAGTATTTGCACCAGTTGCTCAACTGGAGACAGTAAGATTACTTATCTCTCTAGTAGCTCAAATGAAATAGAAAATTTTACAAATAGATGTCAAATCAATATTTCTTAATTGAGTTCTTGAAGAAAAGGTATATATTCAACAACCCCTTAGTTTTATTATTTATGAATAAGAAAACAAAGTATACAAGTTAAAGATAGCTCTTTATGGGCTTAAACAAGCCCCATAAGTATGGAATTTTCAAATAGATGCTTATTTTATTCAAAATAATTTTCTTAATGTCCACGTGAACATGCTCTCTATACAAAATCTAACTCTAATGGAGATATTTTGTTTGTATGTCTGTATGTAGATGATTTAATATTTATAGGCAATAGTAGCTCCATAATTAAAAACTTTAAGCACTCCATGAAAAAGGAGTTTGAGATAACTGACTTAGGCTAAATGACTTATTTCCTCGGTATTAATGTTATACAAGATAATGAAAGAATTTTTATCTGACAAGAAAATTATGCAAGGAAGTTCTAAAGAAGTTTTCTATAGAAGATTGTCATCCTGCAAATACATGTTGAATATAGCACCAAGTTGACTAAGGAAGGTGAAGGTAAATATATTAATCCAACTTATTATAAAAGTCTAGTTGGATGTTTAAAGTATTTGACATACACTCGACCTAATATACTATTTGGAGTTGGTTTAATAAGTAGATATATGGAAGTTCATAAGACATCTTAGTTAAATGTCACTAAAAGAATTTTACATATATTAAAGGAACAATTGAGTATGGAATGTTCTATTCATCATCTAAAAGGTTGGAGCTTATTGGATATAGTGATAGTGATTGGGCCAGAAGCTATAATGATCGAAAAAGTACAATTGGATTTGTATTTTATTTTAGTGAAGCTACATTCACTATGTTTTCAAAAAAGTAATAGATCATTGCTCTATCAAGTTGTGAAGCAGAATATATAGCAGCTTCTTCTAGTGTTTGTCATGCAATCTAGCTAAGAAGATTACTCCAAAAATTTCATATGCCATAGGAGAAGTCAACCAGGATTTACGTTGATAACAAATCAGCTATTGCCCTAGCTAAGAATCCAGTTTATCATGAAAGATCAAAGCATATAGATTTTATTTTATAGTAATAAATCATATCAAAAATAAAAAGTGGAGCTATATCATGTCAAGACAAGTGAACAAGTGGCCTATATACTTACAAAACCTCTCAAATTTGAAATATTTCAACAACTTTAAAAGAAACTTAGTATGTTAGATGAAAAAAGTTTAAGAGGGAAGAATGTTGGAATTAAACCTGTTCAAGTGTCATAAAGAGTTTCTGAAATTGTAAAGAATTTTCTTGAGAGAAATATAGAAGATTGAAGCTTATCCTACTCTTCCTCTGTTTAATAACTCTATCCCTTTTTCCTATCAAGATCAACACCATTTACTAGGAAAGTGGGTATTTCCCAAAGATGATGAATTTTCATTCTCATTCAAACTAATACTATTTCAAATTTCAAGCATGAGAAAGTTTGAAGGTATTGCTTGTTGAAAAGTTTCTAGCAACCCTGGGATAACAAAACCTGCAATTGGCTTTAGTAGATTATCAGACTTCATAAATTACCTAGAAATCATATTCATAACTATCAAAATTTTATTCTGTTATAAGCATAAGGAATTCTAGTTTATAGACTGAAAGAAACTATCTTAAAATTAAGCTTATATTCACCCACTGTGCTTGCACAATGTACAAGCTTTTCCATATATCCTTAAAGCAGAAAAACTCTATCAAAAGATTTCATCAACGTTCAGATTTTGTTTCTGTATAGATATCATCTTCCTGATAATCATAAATTGTGTGCTGCAAAAAATGATTGCCTCCAAAGATATTGCTCATTCTTGTTCTGGTAAGAGCAATTCCAAGCAACTGTAGGTCTAGTGAGCTCATTATCAGCATCAGATTAAATGCTTTAACCTTAGGCATATATGGCTAGATTATTATTCTTTTATTTTTCATCCTTGGTTTGACTTAAGTTCCCTTACCTGTGTCTTCTCCTTTTTCTAACTTTTTTGTGCTTTAATCTACCATTGTTACCCACTTTTTTAGTTGCTTAAACGGGAAGAACTCCTACCGAGCTTTATATGCTGTAACTAGTGTCCACTGTTGCTTGCATTTTGTGTTCATATTCGCTTTTAAGAACTACTAATACTCTTTAAATGCCTTTTTAATCATTTAAGATTGCAAAATCAATAAAATGATTTCGTTTTGTCTAGTTACAAATTTTGTAATATAATCATACCTGTAGATGAAGGGCAAGTAGCAATTATATATTGCTAACCACACTAATTAAACTGGGACTAATGAGTAAACCAATGAGCGTAAACAAACCAACTATATAAATATCAGTATCAGATATGTAAATTTCTTTCTTAAAAGGTGTACTTCCAAAGACAATGCTCTCATCCTTGTTTTTGAAAGAGGAATTTCAACAGTAGGTCTATGGAAGTTTACCAAAAACATCAAATGAACAACTCCAATCTTTAAGATACTTATGACCTTCTTCAGCAAACATATAACTTTTTTCTTCTTCATAATCCTTGGTTTGACTCATGTTCCCTTACCTGTGCCTATTTTCTTTTTTTCCTCTCATCTAATAAGTAAACCAATTTTAATTTCTTAATTGTAATCTGTATAGACATGTCGAAGAGGGTTGTTTGGATTCTCATCATGTTACTATAAGAAATGTTTATTGCTTCTTACATTTCAAAATGATATGCATTTTGTAGAAATCTTAAAATCCCTACTTCTTGTACTTGCTATACATGTGGTGATGTCAAGAATTTAAGATTGCGAATTGCAAAAATGTTTTTCTTATCCTATTGTGAATGTTGCTATATAATCATAAATACATGCTGTGATGCATAATACTGCTATATAAACATCTATGATAATTCACTTATATTCATCTATTCATTCACTTATGCATCTAAGAAATTAATATGATAAAATATTATAAGAGACTATACTTGATTTGCGATCGACTATACTAAGTTCATTAGTGACTCTGCATTGTGATGAGCCCGTAGCTCATTTCACATGTTACACTTTCAATATGGAACACTAATATAGTTATATATACTACATAGTAATAATCATATCAATATCATAAACTTAATAAAAGTAAAAAATCATAATCATTTTCAAATGGCATCTTCATAAATCCTTTAAGTTTATCAAATTAAACATAAATCTCTATATACTTCTCAATGAACTAAAACTCTATCATTATTTTATTTTTCTTTTACACATAAGGTAGAAATATAGTGTTTATTTCCTATGGTTCACACATGAAAATGGAATTAATACTATTTACTTCCTAAAAATTATATCACTCACTAGGAAGTAAATTAATTAATAACTTAGTTAATCAATAAAATTCCTAACTTATCCATATGATTAAGAAAATTAATTTTAATAATTTTTTTAATCATACTACACAAATAAAAAGTTAATAAATTAATATAATTATTTAATATTTAGGAAGTAATTATAACACCCTCAATTATTTATGGAAATTTAATTTATGTTAAAGAAAAAAATCTTCAATTACAGATATATATATATATATAACACATATATATATATGTATATGTATACATATATTTATATATACAAATATATATATATATATATATATATATACATATATATGTAATCGAAGATTTTTTTCAACCTCGCTCAATTCTATCATGCTCACACTATTTTCACCAAGAATATATTCCTTCTCAAGGAACAGTATTCTTTTGGTAATAAAGACCTTTTGATCCTTGGGGTAATAGAAATAGTACCCATAAGTTTCCTTGGGGTATCCCACAAATTTGCACTATTCCATCCTTGATTCTAACTTATCGGGGTTGTGTCTCCTAACATGGGTAGGAAAGCCCCAAATCTTAATAACTTTAAGATTGGGCTTCTTTCCATTTCATATTTTATATGGTGCAAACACTACCAACTTAGATGAAACTCTGTTCAGAAGGTAAGCTGCAAACTCTAGAGCATATCCTTAGAAAGAGATGGGAAAGTTGAAACTCACATGGACTATATCATGTCCAATAGTGTGCAATTCCTCTTTTTTTATATACCACTGAGTTGAGGTATATAAGTAGAAGTCTATTAGGATAGAATCACATGATCCTTGAGGAACTAGATGATGGTTACAAGAGCTCTATAAGCCAATTACGTGAGTGGTAGCACGTGTGACATGCTACATAGTCTTTTTTCTTATTATTATTATTGGTATTTTCTCACTTTATATTGCTTATTACATATATTATAACGTTCTTGGATTTGTGTAATGGGAATTGGATCATGATGAGATCAGGATAATAAGATCAATTCGCCTTTAAGCACAGACATTAAATAATTCTAATCATAGGTTACTCAAGAGGGATATTGAAATAACCAAATAGATCGATGTGCTATATGCTCGTTGATATGATGGAGGCAACTGGTCTTATAGCTGCTTGTGTGGGGATATTAGGGATATAGTGCAAGTGCTCAATGGAGAATGAGTTCATTAATTGATCTAATAATGAAATACTGGATGGTTAATGATACTTGATCATCATGCAATAATTTTGTAGTCTTATTGTGTGTTTAGTCCTTAAACTTGAGACACCAAGAATGCCTTGTTTGAGTACTGCATTCTTTGATGATGGACTTGTGGGTCCGGAAGTTCTAGATATTGTATAACGAATTACTGGGAATGGTAGCCAACCTTGCGAAGGCAATTGAGTGTCAATAAAGGATTGTCCATTCTTGATATCATGAGAGGAATATCCCGTATATTTTCACTCAAGCAAATCTTTAACCAGGGTTACTTGGATAGATTGGATTGAGAGAGGAGCTATTCGAGAGAATCCAATAAGAGTAAGACATGAATGGATTCCGTATAAGCCTGACAACACCATGTCGGATTTATAATCTCTAGGATATTGAATGGATGAGGGACTATAGATACATGATAACTGAGGGTAGATAAGTCTAATAGATTAGATTCTCCTATACTGTCTTGTCACGGATAAACTTCTAAACAGGTTGTTTGATGTAATACTTATGTATGTCTGTATCTTTTGGTATGTTCATGCCTTGCACAATATGTAGAGGAACGGTCGAAGGCTTAATAACCCCATTTTAGTTGGGTTTGGGTGGCCATTTTAGGCTTGTAAATAAAGGTTGTGTCATGTGGACACTTGTGAGAGATTTCAATCTATAGTGGACCATTTTGGATCCTTTGTTGTGCAACCGTTCGAAGCTTGTAAAGTATATTTGTAATTTGCATTGGCTATGATGTATTTTTTGAGATGTTTACTTGTGGATCCTAAGTGAGGCACTTTCTCTAACCCATTTTCTCTTTTGTAGGTCCTAAGGGACCATGAGAGGTTTCGAGGATGTTGACCTTTGCGGACGGACACACAAGTGTGCCGCATGACTTAGGCAAAACCAGCTAAGTCCGTGACAGATGATATTAGAGCGGGACAAGCACTCATAGAAATACTTGGTATGTAAACGTGAGGGACCTACCAGGGCTGCATTGAGGGCAACCAGCATGCACGACCGTTTTGGGGAGAACGAACATTGAGATGTAGGGAAAAAGAGTCGCTTAGAGGAGCGGGCATTTAAGAGTGGCATTCAGAGGAATGGCCAACCCTTCGCGCAAGAGGCACCACGAGGACAAGCAAGCTGGAAAGAATATGTAGCGCATAAAGGTTGGGATGGCTAAGTTTGAGCTACAACTCAATGCTGGCAACTATATTTGATGGTGCTCAAGGCAAGCAAGGCGCTTAGTAAAGGATGAGACCATGTAAGGTGGAATGGGTTGTCCAACGGTCGAAAGAGTTGTGTAAAGCTCATAGAGGTGAGGGGAATTGCTAACTCAAAGAATTTGGTACTCATGCAAAGGCTTGTATGCGAACGATAGAGTGTTTGTGGCCATCCCAAGGTGATCAAAATTTAGTGCTATGGAACATTGAAACACATGAAAAGGATATGTCCATTGGAAGTTGAAGTGTGCAGTGAGTTCAGCATGTTGCTAGGCCTTGAGGGGTGCAGTAGGGGTTGTATTAATGTGGAGTCATAATCTAGCAAGTGCGTTTGCAGGAGGCAAAACAATGCATAGTTTATCTAGCAAGGCGGAGTAGCCCGAGGGGATGGTGGTCTCCGAAACTTTCAAAGAGAAGGAAGCGAAGAGAGAAGTTGCTCCAATAGGACAGATATCCATGAGGGATAAGTCCTGGCTCTCCAAAGGGAGAACCATGTGTAACGGACTGCACATGTTGAGGAGTACCTCAAAAACAACTTCACTAAGCTCAATGGACCGAGTGAGCGATGAGGAGTCATCGTATGATCTCGCTTGAGATAATGTATTGGAGAATGTATTGCGAGATCAAGTGGGGCAGCGATCCAAGCAACACAAATGAAGGCACACTTGGAGTTGATATGGAGATCGAACTCAATAAAGGGCTAACCCATGGAATGGTGGGCGCGAGGGCCACCATCAACTCAACACAAAATGAGGAGCGGAGCAACTTGGGTGTAACTTGGCAAAGTACCCAAGCCACATGAAGGGAGCTGACGTAGAAGATGGAATATGGAGCGAAGGCACAGTGCTTTCCTTGGACAAAGGTCAAGGATGTGAACTCTTGTAGAGGCAAGAGCGGGATCATGTCGTTCCATCCGTCCCTCATTCTGATGGAGTGGGCTCATCCTGCATGGTGCCAAAGATGAAAAGAGCTTCAAGGCACATGCACCTTACCTTAGAGATGTATTTGATGGAGGAACTGAGGCGACTCAACAAGAGCGAGATCATGTCGTTCCATCCGTCCCTCATTCTGATGGAGTGGGCTCATCCTGCATGGTGCCAAAGATGAAAAGAGCTTCAAGGCACATGCACCTTACCTTAGAGATGTATTTGATGGAGGAACTGAGGCGACTCAACTTGCAGAGGCGAAGTTGGGTTCAAAAGACCATGGCACGGGGCAAGAGGACATGGAGATGGGTACTATTGTAGAATATACCACAGTGTTGCTATTCAAGTTGCCATGAAGGGAGCGGTGCATAGCGAAGATTATGTTGGTAGGGGTAGAGGCCCAAGATCTAGACAATAATGCACCAATTTCAGCGAAGTCGGTGGACTTCGGGAGCTACTAGGTGACAGATTGTTCTAGAGTGGTACTTCGTCTAAGTGTGACCCGAGAGCGAGTGAACGAAGATCGATTGCCAAAGGAGTGAACACAAATTGAAAGTGGAAGAGGCCCTGCGATAAGTTGGCAGAGGTCACACATGAAGGGATCACAATCCGAGTTCATCCCACAAGGATCAGAATGCAATGGAGATGTTACCAAGAGGCGACATGGTGCAGCAGATCGTGGTGGAACAGTTCGTGGTAATGCGATACACACGAATATAATCCCGTGAGGGACTATATCATACGGAGGTATAATCGGGAGCTATTGGGAGCTCCACTTCGATGAACAACACGATGGGAAGAAAGTCTATGGATTCAAGGAGTGAATGCCATGGTATCGCAGAGGTGGGTCTTTTGTACGTGCATCGAATATTGCATCGGATGAAAGCCTTGGTCATTAGCATATGGGGGCTGTGTAACACTAAGGGAAAAGTTCGAATGCAAGTATCAAGGAGTCCCATGAGGGGACTTGATCATGTAGAGGTATGATCGGAGCGGATAAGGTCAAGTAAGCGAACGTTGCTACCAAGGAAACTAAGGAGAATAGAATCGGTGCAAACCCTATAATATAATGGTAGAGGCCATGCATGAGAGTTGCAGTCTGTCTTTCTATTGACTAAGGGGAACTACTTGGAGAACACAGAGGTGTTAAAGTAGGGGGTCGAAAGGGGCGAGGAAGCAACGACAAGTCCAGAGGGACATAGCTACCTAAAACAAAGTATCGGTTAGAATGGAGGTGGACTCGAAGGAGTGCCACAGAGGCAAAGGGGTCGAGGAGGTGGGGCATGGCAGCGCCATGGGCATGGCAGCGCCATAGTACCGCAGAGGTGGGGCTTCCGTGAAGTCATTGATCCCCTATTCTCATGGAGGGAGAACGCTTGGTTGTGAAAGGGGTCGAGGAGGTGGAGAATATAAAGGCAAACTCCAAGTATTGAGACAAGACTAAAGGGCAGAGGCTAGGGAACTTCGTAAGACTAGTTTTAATGAGCTTCTTATCAAGATAGCTGAAAGTGAAGGACTTTTGGTCGTGCAAGAGTGCATGACCAAGGAACGAAGTAGGCATTACGCGGTGCTGTACCTTTGCTACTCTATGGAGTAAGCGACAAGGTTGATGGAGAAAACGGTACAATCCCATAGGCAACTAAATCTATTAAAGACTTACTCCAAGTTGGGGTGAAAACTTCCTGCATTCCAGAAGTTCGATGGCATTGAGAAGGTGAATCACAGTAGCTAACTCAACGCAGAGAGAGCAAACACTTCAAGTGCTTCAGAAGTGTGAGCAAAGAGCAGACAAAAGATAGTAACCAGCTCAATGCATGGAGTACAACTCTGAAGGCCAATAACTAGCTCGATGCATAGAGTACAATCCTCAAGGAGGCAGGCGAAGTCAAATAACCTTTGCCTTCTCAACTCTTAAAAGAATGGGCGAAATCGAGTACCCCAATTCTCTTATCTATCCAGTATAGGAGCTCTGCACAGGTTCAAAGATCCTTTGAAGATAATAGAAGATAATAGTTGTCAAATCCTCACCAACGATGATTAGTGCTATATAGAGTAGATTGTCCGCTTCATTTCCCAATGAAATGCCAATCGAAAGCGGAAGTGATGCGAACCTACTTGGAAGGGACAACTAAGTGAAATAAGAGTCAATGGACAAATTTTATGGAGGAAGGACCCAAAAACATCAAAAGTTTGTAAGGCGATACTCGTCAAAGCTCCAACAAGCATCCACCAAGTTCAAGCAGCATGAGTCATTTGAGAGACTGGTGCAAAGTAAGGATGGTCTTTTCCTTTATCAGAAGGATTCGTAGGAACCAACAGGGATCAACACAACTCAGCCAACCCCACACTAATGTCAGAGTCATTGGCGAGTTGAAGTAGCATGGCAAATCAAAAGTTCGACTACTCAACAACAACAACGGAGAGCAATTGGAAGCCAAGAGGTGCATTTCAGCTATAGCAGTAAATTGAAGACTCAACAAAGGTGAGGAGTTGTAATGTCGGCAAAGGCTTCGACGAGGACGTCGAAGGAATGGGTGGGGGAGAATATCACAAACAAACTTTTAAATAGGATGTTTGATATAATGCTTATGTATGTCTATGTCTTTTGGTATGTTTATGCCTTGTACAACATGTAGAGGGACAATCAAAGGCTTAACAACCCCATTTTAGTTGGGTTTGGGTTGCCGTTTTAGGCTTGTAAATAAAGGTTGTGTCATGTGGACACTTATGAGAGATTTTAGTCTGTAGTGGACCATTTTGGATCCTTTATTGTGCAACCATTCGGAGCTTGTAAAGTATGTTTGTAATTTGCATTGGCTATGATGTGTTTTCTGAGATGTTTGCTTGTGGATCCTGAGTGAGGCACTTTCTCTAACCTATGTTCTCTTTTATAGGTCCTAAGGGACCATGGGAGATTTTAGGGAGGCTGACCTTTACGGACGGACACGCAAGGGTGCCACACGACTTAGGCAAAACCAGTTAAGTCCATGACAGTCTGGGGACTATGGTGTAGTGGCCTAGTATGTCCATAGTCGATGAGTTCACTGAATTGGTATGAAAAAATAATTCACTAAGTCAAAAAAGGTTCTAAGTCGAAAGGAGTTCTGACAGGTGCAACTCATAGCAGCTCGGTATTAGGTGCTAGTCATAGGTGCTCTATAAGCCAATCACGTGAGTGATGGTACATGTGACATGATACTCACTCTATTTTGCTTATTATTTATTTAGTATTTTTTTCACTTTATATTGCCTATTGCATATATTGTGTTGTCTATGGATCTATGCAATGAGAATCGAATTGTGGTAAGATCATGATAATGAGATCGATTCGCCTTTAAACATAGACCCTAAATAATCTCGGTTGTAGGTTACTCGAGAGGGACATCGAGATAACTAGATAGATTGGTGTGCTATATACCCGTTCATATGATGGAGGCATCTAGTCTCATGGTTGCTCGTGTAGGGACATTAGGGATATAGTGCAAGTGTTCATTAGAGAATTAGCTAATTGGACATTATGGACACTTATCAAGTACTCATTGGCATAGTGGCCTAGTACATCCATAGTCAATGAGTCAAGTGAATTATTATGCAGATAATAATTCACTAAGCCAGAAGGAGTTCTGACAGGTATGACTCATGGCCAACTTGATTTTAGGCCTAGAGGGTTATACACATATGGTAGGTATTGTGACGACTAGAGGTTTGGATATATAATATCTACGAGAGCCCCTATCTTATTGGATATCTAGTAATCCTTTGAGAGGACTCCTTAGTGGCTAGGGTTTCCTAGCCACACAAGGCAGCCCTGTAGCCTAGGATTTCTAGCTGTAGGGGAGTCCCTAGTGGCTAAGATTTCCTAACCACATAAGGGACAACTTGCCATGTGGGGGGCACCCTATGTAAGGTTCCGAAAATACCACAAAATAATTAACTAAATAGTTTAATCAATTATTATTATCTAGTAGTCTTGAATGGTGACGTATACATATGATGTGTGATTGGCTATATACCTACCATATATATATATATATATTTGTCTGCGATGTAGATATTTATTAAATATGTATATGTATGACATGTCATATTAGGAGATCAAATCAAAACTCTCTCTCTCGATAATATTAAGTCAGTAAATGTGAGGCAATTAGATTGACCCATGTGGCCTTCCATCATTATAGGAAGAAATCGATTCCCGAAATAGGTTAAGTTGATCATGTTGAATCTCATATTTTGATGATGAAATCAATCGATGAGTTTATAATATAATCAACGTTTGAGAAAAGTGATGCAGGACTAACTTCAATCATGGAAAGGCAAAATGATTAAACTAAGAGAATCAGACGTTGGGTCGAAGTCCGAGATCGGGCATCGGGTCGGAAGAATCGGACATTGCACTAAGATTGGATGTTATGAGAGTCAACATACTGATGGATCAAGCAATACGCTGAAGGAAAGTACGATGCACTAGGAGTTCAAATGAACCAATGACATGTCATATAACATGTTATGATCATCGTATTAATCATCATAGTTTAGGTCTTAATTGAGTTAGTTTTGGGTGTAACCATGCCAACTCAATTAAGGGTCCATTAGACCTGGATCAAGACTAATTTGGGCCTATTGGAAGGCCCATTCAATGACCCATAGTTGGGTTAGGTGATGGCACCGCTAGTCCAGGTGGTAGAACCACCTATGAGCTGGAACGTACTAAGTGAACGTTTTTCGGAAGACCCGACGATGGTACCGCCAGTGTTAGGCGGTGGTACTGCCTAGACTGGCGAGAATACCACTAGTACATAGTCTTCTATGCTGTCAAGAAGTAGTACCACCTAGATTAGGTGGTGGTACCGCTAGTGCTCGGTAGTGTACGCGGTGATACCATGCAGCATTGGGGATAGTACCGCCAGCACCCCGAAAACCCAAGGATGAGACTTTTTGGCTCTATTTTTAAAGCCATTTTTGAAGACTTTTTTGCTCCAATACTAAATATAATATCATGTCTAGTTGTTGTGAGGTATAGTAAACTGTCTATCATACCCCTATAAGTCTTTTGATCAAAACATTCTCCATCAATGTCTATATCTAATTTTGTAGAAGTGCTCATTGGTGCATTAATAGCCTTAGCACTATCCTTATTGAATCATTTTCATAGATCTAAAGCTTTTTTTGTTTGACTAACAAAAGTTTCATCATTATATTGTTTGATTTGCAATCCTAAGAAAAAAGTTAATTCACTCATTAAACTCATTTTGAATTCTTGGCTCATACTTTTAGAAAAAGTTTCACATAAAGACTCATTTGAAGAATCGAAAATGATATCATCAACATAAATTTGAACAATAAGAAATTTATTTTTAAAATATTTAATAAAAAATGTGGTATTAACCTTGCCTTTCAAAAAGTCATTCTTAATAAGAAATGAACTAAGTCTCTTATACCAAGTCATTTAAGCTTGTTTTAATCCATAGAAAGTCTTAGATTATTTAAACACATGGTTCAGAAAAAGAGCATTCTCAACACATGATTCAGAAAAAGAGCATTCTTGGGTGGTTGTTTAACATAAACTTCCTCGGAAATAAAGCCATTAAGAAAAGTACTTTTAACATCCATTTGAAATAACCTATTCGGTCACCCAAGGTTAAGTAGAACTATCTATGAGCTTGAAAAGTTAAGAGCATACTTTTCCAAGCTATCAAGCAATGGTACCGCTAGACTGAGCATTGGTACCGCCCAGTATCAATGTGTCATGCAGTGGTACCGCCCAAACATAGTCTCCTAGATAATGTCAAGCGGTCGTACCATCCAGTGGTAGTGCTGGAGGCAGTGGTAATGCCCAGCACATGCGGTGGTACTGCCAGGACTCGGGAAACACAGGATGAGACCATTTTTGGCTCTATTTTTGAGGTATTTTGGGTCTATAAATACCCCACTCTTTCCTGCATAGAAAAGCAAGAAATTAAGTTGAGAAAGGGGGAAAGAATCCTTGTGAAAAAAGTTGTAAATCTCTCTTAGTGTAGAGTCACCTCTTCCTAGTATTTAGAAGTTCTTCTAAAGGGAGAAGTAAGGTTTAAGTTTAAAAGAGAGATGTGTAAAGGTTCTCTCCTGTGTCTATAAAAATGAGAAAGAGTTAAAAGGATAGTTGATCTTTACCTATTGAAAGAAGATCGATAGTGAAAACCGATGGCCTCTCGTGAAGAGGAATCGGGAGTGGACGTAGGTCACGACGATCGAACCACTATAACTCTAGTTTGCATTTACTTTATGCTTTTCATTTATATTGCAAACTGATTTCTTACTCGAACTATGCTTTCATACATTTTTAAGTTAAATATCTTTCCGATATGATTTCATCGGACGAAGTTTTCAAATCTATGTGATTTTATGAAAGCACTAATTTTTTGGTTCTACCAATTGGTATTAGAGACAAGGATTTTATCATTTAGTTTAACACCCAAGAGAAATGGCTTTTACCAGTAATCAAGAGGATCTTTCTATCACTCATCCACCTATGTTCAATGGGATAGACTACACATATTGGAAAACTAGTTTTGGATTTCGATTTATGGAACATTATTGAAAGCGATTTTGAAAGTCTTCCAAACCAATGAATGAATGAAATGATTTGGAGAATAAGACTTTCTCTTTGCTAAAGCGTTGGATGCTTTATTTTGTGCTCTTAATAAAAGTAAATTTAATCGGGTTTCTATATGCAAAACTACACATGAGATTTGGCACACACCCGAAGTCACACATGAAGGCCCAAATAGGGTTAAAGAGTCAAAAATTAATCTTTTGGTTCATAACTATGAGTTATTTTATATCAAACCAAGCGAGACCATTAGAGTCATGTATACCCGTTTTAAACCTTACATTTTATCCTCACTTCATGCATGATACCAAAAATAAATCAATCATCACTATGGATATATCATACATGATACTCAAGCATTCATGATACATCATTTTGGGCATAACATTTATGATGCTAAGACATCAAAATTTTTAAGCATTTATCACTTCATGCATTAAATGAACATTTTGATCATGATACCAAACATTCATCATTTCTCCCATACATGATACTAAATCAACATGATACTAAAGCATTAAATCAACATTTTGATCATGATACCAAACATTCATCATTTCTCCCATACATGATACTAAATCAACATGATACTAAAGCATTAAATCAACATTTTGATCATGATACCAAACAATTATCATTTCTCCCATGAATGATACTAATGCAATCATGATACCAAACATTAAATCAACATTTTTAAGCATTTATCACTTCATGCATTAAATCAACATTTTGTTCATGATACCAAACATTCATCATTTCTCCCCCTTTGTCATCAACAAAAAGGAGAATCATTCAATAATGCAAGTGTTTAAAAGCATGTCAAGTAAGTTTTCAACCAATTTATCCACGCTAGCAAAAATGAGAAGTTAAGCAAAAACTTTGCATGAAAAATGAGATGCTAGCATTTTTGCTTAAGATGTGCAAGAGCTTTTTTGTGCTTCTTGAGATGTGCAAGTTTCTTTTTTCCTTTGTCATAAAAATAAGAAGAGGAAGAAGAGTAGGGGAGAAATTCATTCTCCATAAAAAAATCAAGAACCAAATTCATGAAAGTTAAGTTTCATTGAATCAAGCTTCTACTATAGCAAAGAGAGAGGATTCATAAAAAAAAAAAAGTGCATACCAAATCTCGTTTCTAATAAGTAGAAGGATAAAGGATTCATAGGAAACGATCTCGATTTAAAAGGAAAATTCAAGTTATGAAAAATCAAGAAATCCGAAAAATGTATCAAGGGATTTATGCATTCAAAAGATTTATCATGCCTAATTCTTAGAGTGTTGCAAGCATTATACATTATCAAGAAGCGAATCATAATATTGAAAAGCACATAATGTCAAAAGTGTTGAATCTCGGATTTTAATGATGAAATCAATTGTAATTTGTTTGATCTAATCTATATATTGAGAAAAGTGTACAAGATTAACTACGATAGCAGTAAGACATAAAGTAGGTGTTGTGCCGGAGTCAAGATCGAGATCTCATTGGGAGTTTGAGAGTTCGTCGGAAGTCCGGACGTTCGTTGAAAGTTCTGCCGGAACCAACCAAGAAGTCCAGGAGCTTACTAAAGAAGCCCGTTAGAACTCGCCAAGAAGATCATCATAAAGTCCAGGAGCTTATCGGGAGTCCGCCGAAACATTGCCGAGAGTTCATCGTATTAGGAAAAGAGTCAGCACTAAGAGGGGGGGTGAATTAGTGCAGTAGTAAAAAATCACGTCGATTCTAAAAACCTTTTCATTTCGTACAATAAAACTAATTTCGGAAACTTGCTTAACCTAAAAGCATATTCGTAAACATAGTAAAAGCACAATAAGAATGAGAGATAGTTTGCAATAAAGATAAATAGCAAAACAGAAATGCAAACCGATTTATAGTGGTTCGGTTGTCGTGACCTACATCCACTCCTCCGATTCCTCTTCCGTCGAAGCCACTAGCATCCATTATCGATCTTCCTTTAATAAGTAAAGATTAACCTCCTTCTTACACACCTCTTCTCCTTTTCACAGGTTTAGGAGTCAACCTTTACAAGCACACACACTCCTCTCTAAACATAATTCTAAAGTTAGATCTAGAGGAGGGATTTCTCAAGTGATTTCTATAGTGTTTTCTCACTTTAAAACTCTCTGTGCTTGTGTGTGTTAACTAGGGATGAGAGGGGTATTTATAGGCTTCAAGTTGATTCAAACTTGGAGTCTAAAAAGTTCTCATCCTAGGTTTCCTAGGTACTGGCAGTACCACCGCCGTTCCAAGGTGGTACTACCACCGTAAGATCTGTAGCTGGGCAGTATCACCGCTGAACAAGGGCAGTACCATCGCTGGCAGCATTGCTGCCGACGGTACCACCGCCCAGATTTCCTGGGGTGCTGTTCCCCAAGCAGTGCCACCACCGGCCAAGGTTTCAGCACCCTGGTTGGGCCTTAAATTTGGCCCAAACTAGCTAACTTCGGGCCCAGTTGGCCCCTAATAGAGTTGATGGGATTACCTCCCAATCCCAACTCCAATTATGTGCTAACTACGATTCCTAAGACATAATCTAAGCAAGATAAGTCTGGTTTCTTCCAGTGATCTTCCGACGAACTTCTGACGATCTCTCGACAATGTTCCGACGGACTCCCGGTAAGCTCCTAGACTTCACGATGATCTTCTTGGTGAGTTTCGATGAGCTTCTTTGGCAAGCTCTTGGACTTCTTGGTTGGTTCTGGCAAAACTTCCGACAAACATTCGGACTTCCGATGAACTCTCGAACTCCCAACGAAATCGTGTTCTTGACTCCAGGACTTCATTTTGCTTTATGCCTTGTTATCGTAGTTAATCCTACACACACAAAAACACACTTCATTCTAGACAATTATTACTAAGCATGAATCATATTGTCCGGCATGTCATTGGTCCATCGATGCTTCATTTGATTCTTCAGCGCATCGTCCTCTCTTGCGGCCTATTGCCCAATCGGCCAGTTGACCTCGTAACTCCAATATCCTTGGCACAATATCCATTCTTCTTGGCCCGATGCCCGAATCTATGGCCCGAAGCCTTCTGTCGATACGTCGACCGATCCTTCGACCCGATGTCCAATCTTCTAACACATTTTCCTCCGACCCAATATGATTCTTCCTACTTTAATTGTCTCTCCCAAATCGAAGCATCCCGTGTCACTCAAAACGTAGATTAAATCATAAACACTTATCAATTGGTTTTATCATTAAAATCTGAGATTCAACAATCTCCCCCTTTTTGATGATGACAACCAATTGATGATGGAGTTAACCTTAACTCCTGAAGTTTAAACAAACTCCCCCTATCAATATGCCATATTGATAGAACCTTGAATTCAAGCTGAATTCAAGTCATTGCAAATTTCATCATGAATATTTGCAACATGTTATCATGCATAACATGATCATACTCCTCCCCCTTTATCATCAACAAAAAGGAGAAGTTCCGACTATGAAGTGTTTGAGACATACAAGTTTAGATCATTGCATCATAAATCTTAATTTTTATCATCATGCAAGCTAGGAAAAATTTTACAAAATTTTAGAACATACAAGCTAACAATTTAGAGATGTTCAAGAAAGTAACTCTTGCTTCTTGAAATATACAAGTTTGTAAGTTTTGCTAAATGTGCAAGTTAACATTTTTTTGCTTCTTGAGATAGGCAAGATAGCACTTCTTGGTGATATTCAAGATAGCAAGTTCTACATCATGCAACCTAGTGAATCTTACAATATTGTAGAACATGTATAATCACTAAATCATCATAAATTTTAATAATGTGCAAAATTATAAATTTTGCAAGTTTGCATTTGTGCGTCTTGAGATTTGCAAGGTATCACTTTTGCTTCTTCTTGAAGTATGCAAGCTAGCTAGCAAAATTTGCTCCCCCTATGTCATTGTCAAATAGAAGGAAATCACAATACAATAGTGTAATTCATTTTTCTTTAATACAATATTCAAATCATGACAAGGGTATAGTATCAACCTTATTTTAATATGTGTGTGCATCATTATAATTTCAATTTACAACATGCATAATTTATATTATTTTAGAGCATCAAAACAATATCATGAGTATTTCATGCATTCATATCATCAATGTTTCAATCATTATTTCAATCATCAAAAATGAAAGATCAAGTCTAAAATTCGAGAAATCAAGATAAACCATGATCCATTTTAACAAATCTCCTCTTAAATAATTAACGAAAAGAACTCTTAGAAGATCATGATGTAGATAAAATTCATTTAATCTTGCAGGAGAACAAGACCTCAATTCATGCATATAAAATATTATGATTCACATAGAAAATCTCTTCTTTAGTAAAATATCAAGAAAAATTGTAGGAGTGCAAAGAAAGATCTTGATTAAAAAAAATATCTCAAATAATTCCAATAAACCAAGATCAAGATTTTGAGTAAACTTGTTCAAATTCATATCATTAAAATTATCAACATCTTTTCAAGAAAATTCAATGAAGCCAACGTAAATAGATTCTCATGAGAACTCGATTTATGTATAATGTCTCAATTTTTCATGAATGTCATAAGACATGATTTATTTCAACAAATCTCTTCTTTTATAAGTGGATAAAAGAAAATAGGAGATCTTGATTCATGCACAAGAAATCTCAAGTTATAAATTTTAAAAAATCCTCGATTTATGTATAATGTCTCAATTTTTCATGAATGTCATAAGACATGATTTATTTCAACAAATCTCTTCTTTTATAAGTGGATAAAAGAAAATAGGAGATCTTGATTCATGCACAAGACTAAGAATCACTTGTTGAAAAATCGAAAAGCTTTAGAGGTATATTCAAGAAAAATATGCATTTCCCCTTTTTGTTTTAATCTAAGTGATTTGATTTCATACAAGCATGCCTTTGTCTTTTTATGTCAAACAAAAATATGCATCAACATTTAAAGCCAAAAAAGAACTTTCATAACGGCAAAGATCGATAATCCATAAATCACCCAAAAATCATTATTACTTCAAATCATCATGCATAATT
>LVTN01002865.1:6030-21077 GCA_001649415.1 Musa itinerans
TCCTAGCCGGTCTCTTCATCTCTTTAATAGGGGTCGGCTTAGGTAGGTTTTACATGAATGTCCCTCTCAATTAGGACTCTCCTAGCTAGAGTCCTAACACTCCTCTCCATGCCCGTTCTCCCAAAAACGGTCGCGTGTGCTGGCTGCCCTCAGTGCAGCCCTACTAGGTCCCCCACGTTTGCATGCCAAGTGTTTCTATGAGTGCTTGTCTCACTTTGATACTATCTGTCATGGACTTAGCTGGTTTTGCCTAAGTCGTGCGGCACCCTTGCGTGTCCGTCCGCAAAGGTCAACCTCCCCAAAACCTCCCATCGTTAGAGAAAATGCCTCACTTAGGATCCATAAGCTAACATATAAAAAAAAAATTCATAGCCAATGCAAATTACAAAGAGATTTTATAAGCTCCGAACGGTTGCACAACAAATGGTCAAAATGGTCCACTATAGATCGAATATCTCTCACAAGTGTCCACATAACACAACCTTTATTTACAAGCCTAAAGCGGCCACCAAACTCTACTAAAATGGGGCTATTAAGCCTTCGACCATCCCTCTACATGCTGTGCAAAGCATGAACATACCAAAAGACACGGATATACATAAGCATTACATCAAACATCCTATTTAGAAGTTTGTCCATGACATGCTGGCCGAGGAACTGAACTCGGGCTCAGGTTTGGACCGACGAGTCACTGGTCGGGGGACTGAGCTACGCAACTCGGGTAAAGACTGAACCTGCTAGCCGAGGAACTGAACTCGGGCTCAAGTTTGGACTAATGAGTCACTGGTCGGGGGACCAAGTTGTGCGACTCAAGCAAAGACTGAACCAGCTGGCCTAGGAACTGAACTTGGGCTCAAGTTTGGGACTGGCGAGTCATTGGTCAGGAGATCGAGTTGCACGACTCGGGCAAAGACTGAACCTACTGGCCGAGGAACTAAACTTGAGCTCAGGTTTGGGATTGGCGAGTCACTGGTCGGGGGACCAAGCTGCGTGACTCAGGCAAAGACTGAACCTACTGGCCAAGGAACTAAACTTGGGCTTAGGTTTGGGCTGGCGAGTCGCTGGCCGAGGGACCAAGCTACGCGACTCGGGCAAAATGCGCGTTTGGTAGTGTGCATGCATATCCAAGCGCTTATGTTCGAGTGGGGCAACGCAGGTTTTGGTGGGAAAGCTCATGTCACGAACTATTTCTGGCGGGAGATTTCTTGTCACGAATGGCTTTTGGCGGGAGCCCCGAGACTGGGGAATTTGGTGGGATCCAAGGAGTCATGATGGGTTTTAAATGCTGCGATCATCTCTTCCCTCGGGAAGCCCAAACGTCGCTTTGTGGTGGATTTGCCTCCCCTTTATAACTCCTCCCAGAGCAGCTGCCGCTACATTGCCTAGCCTTTTGTTCCTTGCCTTAGCTCCTTCCTCCTAATCTCGAGGTCGGGATGTCTCCATCTTCCTCATCTTCTTCCTCTTCGTCTTCTTCTTCGAGTTGGTTGGTTGCCGGGGCACGAGAGTCATCCTCTGAGAGCCCGGGGTAGAGGTTATTAGTTCATCTTCGGGTGGCGTGCCTCCGGAGGTCACAAAGGATTCTACCGCCCTTGAAACCATCAAGTCGTGGCATGACGTAGACTCGGTGGTGACCGAGGAACTCTTGGGTCCGATTTGGGATCTCTACTATATCCTGAAGGGTTATGGGCTTTACTCCCCTCGGCCCGGTCAGTGACTGTATGATCCATTTCCCGACGGATTTGGGTTGACCGTGGATGCCCTCGAGGCGAGACTACGGTTTCAATTGAATCTTGTCATCGAGGAGTGCCTTAGTAAGTGGGGAATATCGTCATCCCATATGGCGCTGAACTCTTGGCGCTATATGGTGGCTTTCCTCGAGGAGTGTCGGGGAGCGAGAATTGGGTCGAGTCGGATGCTCTTCTTGGCCTACTTCCATCTGTGTAAGGGACGGGAAGGGTATTACCTAACCGCCCGTGGTAGTTTCAAGATCAGCGGCACTCCTTCCAATAATAAGGGTTGGAAGAGTCACTATTTTTTTATCAATTGTAGTCGGGGGTGGGGTTTCAACATTGGATGGACTTCCCGAACCATCAACAATGTCCCGCCGTTCCTTTCTGATGGAGAGATTGTGGATGTGAATCGTCTAAGGGGAATTTTGTCCACCTCTCGGGCAATTAGGGGGATGATCGAGGATTGGCTCGTCGAAGCTGGACTAAGCCTAGCCACTAGGGGTACGACTGCTCTTATGTTGTGGATCGTTCTCCTTGCCCCAAGTGCTGCTGATTGACTGACCTTTTGTTTGCAGAGATGGTGAACCTTCGGTCATTGAAAGGGGTGCCTCATGCCAAGGTCGTCGTGCCACCGTCTTGGGATGGCGAGGGTTCTGGCGCTGGAGGTGCCTCGAAGAAGAGCACGCCAAGGAAGCAGTCGAGATCTCCGGAGGCAGGTTGCCTGAGGAAGAGGGCGAAAACAGGCACTCGGAAGGTGTACGAGAGCTCGGCGGCTAGTGAAAGGGCTGCCTCGGGGCCATCCAAAGCGGGAGTTACCTCCCAAGGTGATGGCTTGGCAAGTGCGAGGGGAAAGGGGGTGGCTGGTTTGTCTAGCGGCAGCTCCTCGAGGAAACCACCGATGCACCCAAAGTCGATACGGGACTTGTGCCATATCCTTCCCTGCGTCGAAGGCAAGCCATTCCAGGCCCTGAGCATGGCTGACCTTATGATGGGGGAGCCGGGGGCTCCATATGCCATGCGGTGGGCAATCCTCAAGGTCGATAGTCGGATCTGGGCCGACGGGTCAGCCGCTCAAGAGTTCAGTCGGGGGGTGCTCCATCAAGTGTTGGTGAAGGAGCTCTATTGTTCCTCCTTCGTGGTGCTGATGGACCAGGTAGCCAGATCCCTTGTCTGGGGCCAACACTACACCATGGCACTGATCGATCGTGTGTTCAACGCCGGCAGGGTGATTGAGCGTTTGTGGAACATCAATTCCAATCTCCATCGAGAGGTTGAGGAACTGAAGAGCGGACCCGGCCCGAAAGTCATTACCGCGGCCGAGCGACGTGCCTCGGACTTGAAGGAGGAGGTGAATCATTTGAAAGCCGAGCTAAAGGAAAGTCGAGCTCATGTTCGGACACTTGACGATGTGCTGCTGACTCTCTCCCGGGATGTTGAGTCCACCCGGTCTGCCTCTTGGGCTGCTGAGGAGCGCCTCGAGCTGCCTAGAAGGATCGAAGGAGCGATTGTTGAGTACAAGAAGTCTCCTGGTTTCGAGCACGGTCTGCAGAGGTCGGGGTGGGTGACATACGAGTTCGGATATTGGGTCGCATTCACTCGCTTCCGTGTGAGATATCCGGACCTGGAGTTGGAGCCAAACCCGTTCATTGACCTACTAGAGGATCAAAACGTCGACATGCCAGCAAATGTTCCTTTCGATGACGGTCCTAAGACTACCCCCCTGAACTAAGGGGTGTAACATTTTCTTTTGCCCTGGTTGGGTCAAATTTCGGGATTGTATTGCCTTGACCATAACGTGTAAACTCTTTTGATCAATGAAAATTGACTTTTCGAAATCTTGACTCTTTGCCTTCATGGGTAAAATCTTTTCAAGTTTGCTGCATTCCAGGTCCTTGGCAGGGGACTCCCCCCCATGGTTTTGAGGTAGTAAGTTCCTTCTCAGACCATGTCGTAGACCCGGTAGGGGCTTTCCCAGTTTGGTGCAAGCTTCCCCCTTGCTCGGGTTGGGTCACTTACTTCAGCCTTTCGGAGGACGAGGTCTCTGACCTTGATCGGTTGTGGGCGGACCTTGCGGTTGTAAATTCGGGCCATGGCCTTTTTGTATGCCATGGTGCATAAGTGCGCCTCGGCTCTTCTCTCTTCGAGGAGGTCTAAGTTGGCCCTAAGGCCTTCCTCGGAGTTGTCTTGCTTGTAGGTGATAGTGCGCAAGGTCGGGAACACCATCTCGGGCCGAAGGACCGCTTCAGTTCTGAATGCTAGGCTGAACGGGGATTCCCCCGAGGCGGTCTTGGGGGTTGTTCGCAGTGCCCATAGGACACTAGGGAGTTCGTCCACCTATGCCCCAAGCGCGCCCGAGATCCTCCTCTTGAGGCCTTCTAGGATTGCCCGATTCATTACTTCGGCCTGGCCATTGGTTTGGGGGTGTGCAACCGAGCTGAACTTTAATTATATCCCGTATGATTGGCAGTAGGCCTTGAATATGGAATTGTTGAATTGAGTCCCATTATCGGTGATGATAGCCCTTGGGATCCTGAACCGGGTAATGATGTTCCTCCATGTGAAGCCCTGGACTTGTTTCTCCATAATGGATGCTAGGGGTTCGGCTTCGACCCACTTCGTGAAGTAGTCCACCCTAACTATGAGGAAACATTGCTGTCCCAAGGCTAGAGGAAAGGGCCCGAGGAGGTCAAGGCCCCATTGGGCGAAGGGTCAAGGCGCATCCATCAGGGCGAGAGGGACTGCTGGCCGGTGATGCAATCGGGCGTGCTTTTGGCACTATTGTCACCGCTGCACATATGATAGGGCGTCTCGACGCATGGTCGACCAATAGTATCCCTGTTTGAGGATCTTGAAGGCCAATATTCGGCCGCCAATGTGCTCCCCACAGGTTCCCTGGTGGAGCTTGGCGAGAACCGTCTCAGCCTCTGGTAGTGCGAGACAACATAGGAGAGGTTGAGAGAAAGCTATTTGGTATAGCTGTCCGCCAATCGTATAGTACCAAGCTTGGATTCGCCTTAATCGCCACACAGTTGTCGGGTCGTCGGGTTGTGTCCCATCCCTTTTGAAGCGGAGGATCTCCTCCATCCAGCTTGGCGAGACCTCGGTTCCGACGATGTTGCGAGTCGATACTTTCGGGGCCGTGAGGGATTCTGTTGTTGGGTCTCCTCCCAAGTCACGAGTGGAGTAGAGCTTAGCCAAGGCGTCAGCTTGCGTATTCTGTGCGCGAGGTATCCTTGTAACCAAGAGGCAGTCGAAGCGGCGAGCGAGCCGTCTTACTTCCGCCAAGTACAGTGCCATGGTTGGGTCTCAGGCTTCATAGCTCTCGTTGACATGTCCCGTGACCAGCTGAGAGTCGCTGAAGGCCTCAAGGTCGCCCACATGCATTTCCAAGGCGAGGCACAGTCCATGGAGTAACACCTCATACTCGGCTTCGTTGTTTGTGGCCCTGAACTGTAAGCAAAGCGATCGTTCATAGGTTTCTCTAGTCGGGCTCGTGAGGATGAGTCCGACCCTAGCTCATTCGGCAGTTGCTGAGCTATCCACATATAGGGTCCATGCACGCTTGCTATGTTCCTGCCCAACAGTATAGTCTTCGAGGGTTAGTTCGGAGATGAAGTCAGCCAATACCTGGGCTTTGATGGCCATTTTGGGGGCGTATTGGATGTCGAACTCATCGAGTTCGACTGACCATCGCAGCATCCGACCCGATGTGTCAAAATTGGAGAGAATTTGTCATAGGAGTTGGTCGGTTATTACCTTGATCGTGTGGGCTTGGAAGTACGATCACAGCTTTCGGGTCGTCTTCATTAGTGCGAGGATCAGCTTCTCGATCGGAGAATATCATACCTCGGGTTCGATGAGGACATGGCTAATATAGTAGATGGGTTGCTGCACTGGTGAAGCCTCTCGGTTCAGCACCGAGCTGAGTGCTTGTGACGAGGCCATGAGGTACAGACCAAGGACCTCGCCCGGCTTGGGTGAGGCGAGTCGGGTCAATCGAGTGAGGCACACCTTCAGCTTTTCGAAGGCTTCCTTGCATTCCGACGTCCATGTGAAGCTATCGGCCTATCGAAGAGCTCGGAAGAAGGGGAGGCACTTATCACCTGAGTGTGACATGAACCTATTGAGCATTGCCAGTTTCCCAACGAGGCGCTGCACCTCTTTGATCGAGTGGGGAGGCTGCATCTCGATTATGGCCCAGACCTTTTTCAGGTTGGCGTCTATTCCCCTCTGGTGGATGATGAACCCAAGGAACTTCCCTGAGCTAACCCCAAAGATGCATTTTGAAGGATTCAGGCGCATGTTGAACCGCCTGAGGGTCCAAAATATTTATGCCAGGTTGGCCAGATGTGTGCTTGCCGACTTGCTCTTCACAATCATGTCGTCCACGTATACCTCCATGTTCCTATTGAGTTGCTGCTTGAATAGCTCGTCGACCATTCTTTAGTAAGTTTCCCCGACATTTTTCAGGCCGAAGGGCATCACTTTGTAGCAATACACTCCTCTGTTGGTAATGAAGGCAGTGCTTTCTTGGTCTTGTGGCGCCATCTGGATCTGGTTATAGCCCCAGAACGCGTCCATAAACATGAGAAGTTCATAGCCGATGGTGGCATCAACCAGCTGATTGGGAGCAGATAGCAGTCCTTGGGGCATGCTCGGTTGAGATCGGTGTAGTCAACACACATCCTTCAGCTTCCACTGTGTTTCTTAATGAGGACTACATTTGACAACCACTGAGGATATTTCACCTCGGTTATGAATCCGACCTCTCTAAGGCGGTCGACCTCGTCACTAATTGCCTTTTGTCGGTCGGGAGTGAACTTTCTCGGCTTTTGTTTCATTGGTCGGGCCTCGGGGTGGATGTTGAGGTGGTGCTGGATCACCTCTAAGTCGATAACGGGCATATCTTTTGAGGACCACGCAAACACATCGGCATTTCTCTTTAGGAAGTCGATGAGTTGGAGCTGGTTTGCTTCAGGGAGTGTTGTCCAGACCTTTACGGTCATGTCAGGCCGATCCTTCTTCAAAGGTACCTCGACGAGTTGTTCAGGTGGCTCTAGGCGTGTTGGTGTCCTGACTTCCTCACGGGGATTTAGGGCTTGTTGAGGTTGCGACTTCACCGGTAGGGTGACCGCCTTGATTCCCTGGGGTCACTCCGAGATAACCCGACCCCTGCTGAAGTCGGGAATTTTATGGCCCGGTGGTATATGGAAACCACCGCTTTTAGTTTGTTGAGTGTTGGGTGGCCGAGGATGACATTGTAAGTTGAGGGAAGATCGACTATCATGAAGGTAATCATCATCGTCTTGGCCCTCGGTTCTTCCCCGATAGTGACAGGGAGGATGGTGGTCCTGAGCGGGGAGATGGAATCTCCTGTGAACCCAGTGAGCGCCGATGCCATGGGGGTGAGGTTCCCATCAGTTAGGCTGAGCTTTCGAAAGGTGTCGAGGTATAGCACATCGGCAGAGCTCTCGGTGTCGACCATTACTCTCTTTACCTAGGCGTTGGCGATCCGGATGGAGATCACCAAGGCATCATCGTGGTGGGAGCGTTCGACCTCTTTGGTTTCGAAGGTGATTTTGGGCTTGAACTCGGGTTTGAGGCGTTTCTCCATCGTGCTATGGGCATAGGCCTTCCTTACCGTTGTGCTACTACTACCAGTCGTTGGTCCACCAGTGATGACGTCGATTTGTTTCTCGACGGGGCCCCTGGGATGCAGAGATGCTTCCCTTGGTACCTTGAGGTAGCGCCCGAGGTGACCTCTCTGGATCAATTCTTCAATTTGATTTCGAAGGTCGTGGCAGTCTTCCATGTCATGGCCATAGTCCTGATGGAACCTACAATATTTAGATCGGTCTTTATGAGTAGCCTTCAAGGGGTTAGGTTGTCACAAGAGGCCTTTCTCTTTGATCTATAGAAAGATCTCGATATGGGAAGTGTTCAGAGGCAGAGGTGGGGGCCTCGGGAGTAGTTGCTCGGGTCGGTCGGTCCTCCTGTGAGGCTGTACCAGTGGCGCCGAAGTCGTTCCTCGGGCCGACTCCATCCTTGGCCTCTTGTTATCCACGTGCCTCCCTGCCACCAAGGCTTTGGTGGCGATATACTAGTTGGCACGTTGGAGCATTTCGGGAATGGTAGCAGGCGGCTTCTAAATCAACAACCAAAAGAACCTCGAGGGTCTTAAACCCATCAGAAATTCCTGCATGATCAAAGAAGGATGAGTGTCCGGGAATGCCTGGATTTCAGCGGCAAAGCACGCTACGAATTGGGCAAGTGATTCGTCTTCACGTTGGGATTGCGAGCAAGGTGGCCATGGAAGGGTTAGGTCGGACGCTGGCCAAGAAGTTTTGCTCAAATTATCTGACGAGCTGATCAAAGGATGAGACCGAGGACGGGCGTAGTCGGTTGAAACATGCTCGTGCCGGTCCTTTGAAGGTATTCAGGAATGCCCGACACATCAGGGCGTCGAAGGTGCCATAAAGGGCCATCTGAGCTCGGAACGCGATGACATGTTCCGTGGGGTCGAAGCCGCCGTCGTACATTTCCAGTGCCGAGAGCCTGAAGTTGAGTGGCACAAGCCTACAATTGAGCTGCCTTCGCCCGTCTCGTCGTGCGACTTCTGGAATTCACGTTGGAACTTGTCTAGGCGTCGGTTGACCATAGATAGCTGGACCCTGAATGAGATCGGTTGACCATAGATAGCTGGACCCTAAATGAGTCATCTACCGAGTTCGATGATATGGTATCGGGCTCGGGGTGGGGTGTACTGAGTCCGATGATATGGTATCGGGCTCGGGGTGGGGTGGAGCGATTTGGCAGGGCGCGCTCTGCTTAGGGAGGCTTCTCGGGTTTGCTGTCTACTCTCGGGCTTCTCCCATCTCGACTTGTTCCCTGCTCGGCCTCTACTGTGCTGGGTCGGTTGGGGGAGCTGCCAACTGCATGATTTGCCGGATGAGCGGGACGATCATCTACATCATTCCCGCCAGGGTTTGTACTTGCCTAGCCAGGCCGAGGAACTCCTCGGGCGAAACCGCCGAGTGTCCCATAGTATATCTAGGGGGAGAGAGCCTTGGGTCATTGAATAAATGCTAGTAGCAATCCGGTGTCGAGGCCGGGATGCCCCCATCACCGAGTCCGAGAGGGGGGTGATCAGTCGGTGGTTCTCCCTCGGGGTGAGCTCTCGCGGGGTACTCCTGCAACATTGGCCCTTCCTCTAGTGCCAAAATGTTAGTGTACTGATGCACCGAGGCTGATGAGTCAGCATGACCTGGTCCATGGGTCAATGTCGGGAGTCTACATTCGGTTGAACGGGAAGCCAAGGTTGATCACTCTCGTGGGTCATGATGCCGAGGCCATCCGAGAGAGGGCGCCTCTCGGTCGGGATGCTAGCGTCGTCTTTGGGAGGGCATCTCTCGATCGAGATGCTAGCGTCATCTTCTGGAGGGCGTCTCTCGGTTGGGACGCTCGTGCTCCTAAGGGTGATCGCGCTCTTGCACAGAAGGCCCTCGTCGGGTGCGCTCCCGAGGGTGACCGCGCTCTTGCACAGAAGGCCCTCGTCAAGTTGTTCCCGACTTTAGCCCATCGAATTGAATGATTAAGTTAGTGCTTAGTTCTCCCTTTTTTCCATCTCTCCCAGCCAGATATTGGTCAGGGGCTTTTTATACTACTGTGCGAGGATCGACCGTACCCGGGTTTAGCGCGGCGGCCAATCCCCGAGGGGCAAGGTGGTAACTTTATGCGGTCGTTGTCTCGGAATGCATGGAACGACGCTGTCCCGAGCTTCCCGGGATGGGATGTGCCGAGGGGTGCCTTGTATGGATCCTAGCTCGGCGCATGGGAGTACTCCTGCTGACCTCGGTCGGGATGCTCATGCTCCCATGGGTGACCGCACTCCTACATAGGAGAACCTCGTCGGGTGGTTCCCGACTTTGGCCCCTCGGCGATTAAGTTAGTCCTTCCTTCTCCTCTTCTCCTCTTTTTTCCCTCCTCCTGGCCAGATGCCAGTCAGGGGCTTTTTATACTACTGTGCGAGGATCGATCGTACGTGGGTTTAGCACAGCGGCCAATCCCCGAGGGGCGAGGTGGTACCTTTGTGCGATCGCCTTCCCAGAATGCACGGAACGGTGCCATCCCGAGCTTCCTGGGATAGGATGTGCTGAGGGGTGCCTTGTATGGATCCTGGCTCAGCGCGTGGGAGTACTCCTGCTGACCTCGGTCGAGACGCTCGCGCTCCCGAGGGTGACCACGCTCCTGCACAGAAGGCCCTCGTCGGGTGGTTCTTGACTTTGGCCCCTCGGCGATTAAGTTAGCCCTTCCTTCTCTTTTCCTCTTTTTTCCCTCCTAGCCAGATGCCGGTCAGGAGCTTTTTATACTACTGTGCGAGGATCAATCGTACGCGGGTTTAGCACGGCGACCAATCCCCAAGGGGGCGAGGTGGTACCTTTGTGCGGTTGCCGTCCCGGAATGCACGGAATGGCATCGTCCCGAGCTTCTCGGGATGGGATGTGCTGTTGCCATCCCGGAATGCACGGAATGGCATCGTCCCAAGCTTCTCGGGATGGGATGTGCCGAGGGGTGCCTTGTACGGATCTTGGCTCGGTGCGTGGGAGTACTCCTGCTGACTTGGCGGTGGCGCGGCGTGACATTGGTTATGACATGGATGGAGCCCAAAATATACCTTATCAGTGAGAATCTTAAAAGTATTGTAAAGTTAGAAATGATTGATGTAGTTGATCTTAAATTATTATAACGTTGGGATTTATCCTTGTTTTGTTTCACATATTACATGCCTTAGTTTTAATGTCACGATGAGACATTAAATTATGTAAACATGTCCATCCATCGTTTATATTCATCTTTAGATTTCACTTTTTGAACATCTTTAAACGTAGCTATAAAAATGAGTTGAATCTTAGCCTATTCGGATATATAAATATGATTTAAGGTAAATATATTTTTTATATTAAACTGAAAGAGTGGCCTTATTGTAGAATCTATTTTTCCTGGGTAAAATTTACTTTTATGATTGCTTCCTGTCAAGAAAATTTGATTGTTGAATATATTAAACTGAACATCTCTGTTGAATTTGATTGTTGTATGTTTATTCATATATATATATATTTATATATATATATATATATATTCCTTAATATTTTGATATTTAAGATGTACCTCATTTTTTTTTTCAAAGAGAATTAAAAATGATATAAGAAGTTTGGATGCTAACTCAAATAAACTCTAGGTATTCTGATTTCATAATAGACAAAATATTAAATAATTCAATCTAAATATTAAATAATTCAGTACTTTAGTTATATGGTATATGCGACGTATTATAACCCGTTGATCAAGTAAGTATGGTCTCCACTTCTTGATAGTCTAAGCAATAGGTTGGCATTTCGATGTAATAGTCATTGCAGTCTTTCGGAGAACCCTCTCCGTCTGATGGCTAGTGGCAGTTGTAACCTTACTTCCATATCTTCCTTTTAGGATCACCTGCTTTTCATTAATAAAAAACTTCATGATTAGTTTAGAAAAATTTCAAGAAATATCACCTAGGGTTGATAGTGATTTCATTCTAAGCACCACTTCGAAGTCTTCCAAGTGTAACAAAAAGAAGTCCACAATCAACTCCGTCCATCAATTTTATCTTTGAACATTTGCTATCATAAGTTAAAATCCGTCCATCAACGACCTTTACTTCAAATCTGTTACAACTTTCACTATAGTAGACCAATCGGTTAACAACCTTACTGTCCATAAAATTATTAGTGCTACTAGTATCAATCAAAACTGTAACATGCTGATGTTCTAGAGTTCCTCCAACTTTTATAGTTTGCGGGTTAGAGTAGCCGACTAATGCATGCACTGTATGTATGATAGGTCCAACATTTTCATCAAAATTCATACCTTCATGATCGGACTCCACATTATTTATCTTCCGGTTCCTCTCTAATTGGTTCAATTATCAGAAGTTGCCCTTGTTTACATCGGTGCTTCCTACTCCACTTTCCATCACAATGCCAACACAAACCTTTTGTTGATTTTTCCTTGAGTTCTTCTTGGGTTAGTCTTCGGGTGTTAGGGTTTTGGTAGGGAATAGATGGGGCGGGTAGTTTGTTGATCCTCTATTTGTTGTCACTTCTGTTTCGACTATTTTTTCTATTGATTTTTTTCTCATGTAGACATGCAAATGAGATCGCAGTGTCAAATCAATTATTAAATATTATTTATCTAATACAATCCTTAGATCTAACAATGATTAATATAATGTTAATTATTTAATGTAGATAATATATAAGTCATTTAAAATTATAAGAAAATATATGTTGAATAGTTAAATAAATTTTCATCCTTTCACATATAGCCTCAACTTTTATTTTATGTCAACAACCAATTAATTTTTAAATTATAAAAATTCTAATGATTTATTGGATGTGTAATTTGATATGCTTGTTAATTGTCACTTTACATCGGTGATAAAAAACCAAATTTAGTGAATGAGTTTTTTCAAATTTTATATATTTTTGTTCCAAAAATAAATAAAAACAAAACACATCTTTTGACTTAAAGTTTTCAAGTGGCACATTTGTATCAAAATATTTTTAAGTTGATTTAGATTTATCTTTTGACTTAGTATTTTAAGTGTGAACTATGTTGAACTGATATTATTTTTCATATTAAATTTAGGAACCAAATTTCTATTAAGTAGGAAGGAATGTAATCATCGATGATTTTTTCCCTTAACATAAATCAAATTATCATAAATAATATGCTGGTTTATTTAAATTATTAAGTTCCTTGTTTGTATAGTATGGTTAAGAAAATAATTAAAATTAATTTTTTTAATCATGTGAACAAATCAATAATTTTGTCAATTAATTAAATTATTAATTAATTTATTTCTTAATAAGTGATGTAATTTTTAGAAAGTTAATAATTCAAATTCTATTTGCAGGACATCCGATTATTGTTGATTTCTCCCCCGTTATGGATTTCCATGAAGCTTCATGTAGGCAACACAAGGATAATGCGTGTAACCAAGGTGGATTCTGCAATTTTATTCAATTAAACAAATTAGCTGGTATCTTCTGTACCTATCATCCACTACTTTTTGCTCGGACAATTCTTTAGTTTCTTTTCTGTTAATTGTCGCACTATTTCCAGGGAGTAGAGGCAGAAATTATTTGAAAGATATAGAAGGCAGAAAAGAAGCCGAAGTCCTTATGGCTGCCACAACCATGTAGACTATCACCAAAGTGGTGGCCGCCGCCATGGTGACAGGGATCAGTATATGAAGGGCAAGGCTGAAGTCCTCGAAGCCAAAGCCATGTTCACAAGAGGAACCACAACAGAAGCCCTGTCACAGAAGGAAGTGCCGAGTGGAAGGCCAGAATTGAACAGTGGAACAGGGAAAGGGAGCAGGTAGATGATGCTAGGAAGAACAATGAGTCCATCCAGAGTGGTCGGCCGCATCATGACCAGCATCAGCAGGATAAAGATGAAGAGGGTCATCAACCTCTATGGTTTTCTGGTTCGTCTTGTGCTGCTTTGCGCATCATATTCATCCAGTCATACAGAAGTTAGTTTTTATTTATACGACTATTCACCACTTTCCATTGTGCAGGTCGTGTACAGGTCCAAAGTCATGTTCAGTGGAATATAAAACCTAATTTCTTCGGAGAAATTGAAAACACAGACCCCTGTTTGCCTGCATCATTTGCTTTTAATTTGATTAAACATTGATTTTTAGTTATTTTGCAATTACAGGGAATACTCAGGATCATATTCATCATTTATGCATATTCTACATATGTTTCCTGTTTAGCCGTACTTAGGATCATATTCATCATTCTATTTTAGCAGCATTTGTTATGATCCAAACAAGGACCTACAGCCCTGTATAAAGTAAATGCATGATCAAAAACCAACTTCAAGTGTCGAGGTAAGAAAACGAGTTTGCATAAATATTTGGCTTCTAGTTATTTTTTCTTTTGGACACAAAAAGAAATCATTCTCAAGCAAGACCTGGAATAATCAATGGACATGCATGTTTATGGAAACTTCTGCCACTTTGATTGGTTTATCTTTACATTTCAGATTCACTCAGCTTATCTTTTTTCATAAGTTTTGTAATCAAATCAAATAATTAAGTTAGAAATTAATTTTTTTTCATACGTAATTTAGAAAATCTTAATCTATTTTTTTGTTTGTTAATACGAATTAAGAAATAATTATTAAGCATTCTAAATAGGATGAGATCATATTTATTAGTATATTAAATAAAAATAATTTATATTAAATAAATATAAAAATAAAAATAAATTTCCTTTAATGGAGGCTCACCTCTTCCTATTTAAGGGGAGGGATTTATCTTCTTTGTTCCTCACTTAGTCGAGCCCAACAACGGGAGGAACAAGGAATTACACCTTGCTGGCGAGAGATAGGTTTTCCTATCTTTCTTGAATATAAAAGTTTTAGTTTTTATTTTGATTCATTAAATATTGAAAGTTTTGTAGTTTGAAAAATATTTATTAATTTTTTAAATGTCAAAATTTTTATTATTACATTAAAGTAATCAGTTAAAGTTTTTATAATGTTCTTTGACCTATGATTAAGGTTTTTATCGTAGATTTAAATATGTTAAAAATTTATATGTTTTATATGATATTTCCTAGCATTACAATTCATCTTTAATCTTATCTGGATTAAAATCTTATTAGATTAAAATATATTATATAAAATCTTTTTTGATATTCTTTGATCTTAAATTTAAAATATGCTATTCTGAATGATTTAAAATTTGACTAAAATATGTTAAAATTTTATATGTGTTGAAAGCATGATTTTTATTTGAATTTAGAAGGCTATTTCTTTATATTAAAGCTTATCTCTCGGTTTATCTTTTAATGTGTTATGATTTCTATTCAAATTTAGAATGTTATTTCCTTGTATTAAAGCTTTTTTCCTTATCTATCTTTTAATGCGTTATTATGTTTTTATTTATATTGTTAATGAATATATGTTGTAGTATGAAATTGGATATTAATTAGAATGAAATTGCTCACAAGCTAGGCCCAACCCACGGGTTATGCCTTGGCTCGTAGGCTAACCCAGCCCAACCATCATGGGCAATCACATTCGGCGCACATGACCAGTCCATGGGCCAGGGCTAGGCCAACTTTGTGTAATGCATGCTTAGTTATGTATAATGCATATGACTAGTAGATGGGCTAACCCAATCTAACCCAATATTGTTGTTGGATTTGAGCTCAAATATTGATCGAACTAAACTAGGCTTGATTAGTCTAGATCAATTCA
>LVTN01002866.1:9670-25910 GCA_001649415.1 Musa itinerans
GAAATCTTGATCTTATTCTGTGATTTTTAGAGCTCAAAATTGTTGTTTAAGTTGCAAGTTCTTCTTCCCTCTTTTCTTCCAAGTTCTGATCTGTCAAGAGAGGAAAGAAAATTCTGTAAGGGTTGTCTCCTAAGCCCGTCAAAAGGAGTGAAACTGTAAAAGGGTGGTTGGCCTTCGCCTATTGAAGGAAGGCCTCTAGTGGACGCTGGTAACCTCATCGGAGGAGGAAGCCAAAAGTGGACGTAGGTAAGATTGACTGAACCACTCTAAATATCGGTTTGCATTTACTTTGAGCATCTTATCTTTACTGCAAACCTCCTCAATAGCTTACTGCCTTCTGCTCATTTACGAACGTATTTCATAGTTACGTATTTTTCGAATCGGCGTTTAGACGGAAGTCGATTTTATCGTACGAACATCATATTTCAGTTTGTGCTTACATTCTGATTTCCATCATAACTGCAAACTACCTCTATATCTTTGCTTTAACTACATCTCGCTTAATCACAAGTTAAAGTGATTTATGAATCGGCTTTTCTTATTGAAATCGCTTTTATCATAGGAACGCAGTTTTAATCGTCGAAAGTTTTCCGCTACACTAATTCACCCCCCCCTCTTAGTGCTCTTGATCCTAACATAGAAGAGAGCCTTGAATATGAAGAAGAAGATGTGGAAGAAGAGCCATAACTGACAGACTTTATGGTAGACGTGCTAGCCGGCTACTCAAACCCCCAAACGATGAAAGTTGGAGGCCTTCTCAAACAACAACCGATCACTGTTCTCATCGACATAGGAAGCACTAATAACTTCCTAAATAGTAAAGTTGCTACTCGGATGGTGCTCCACATCAAAGGTTGCAGAAAGTTCGATGTAAAGGTCATCGACGATAGAATCCTAAAGTGTGACCAAAGATGCCCACAGGTGAAACTATTATTGCAAGACCTAAAAATTATCACTGACTTCTTTCTCCTAGCAATTGATGACTATGTGGCTGTGCTTGGCAAATAATGGCTGACTATGCTAGGTGATGTCTCTTGGAACTTTTCCAAGTTAATTATGAAATTCTACTGTAAAGGCAAACAAATCATCCTACGCGGGAAGCGCAGAAGCAATGTAACCACCGTTTCGACCCAACGAATGGAGAAAGTTTTACACACGGTAAATGGCGGCTTTTTGATGTATCTCTAGCAGCAACCAAAGGGGAAGAAAATAGAAATTGAAGATCAAAATCTCACCCAATTGCTTACTGAATTTGTCGACATTTTTGCTGAGTCGCATGGTCTTCCTCCTACTCGGCAACATGACCATCGAAATCCAATTCATCTGGGCAAGCCACCAGCGAACACTCAGCCATACCATTATCTTTATCTCCACAAGGATGAAATTGAAATGATTGTAAAGGAGATGCTTGAAATAAGGGTGATTTGGCCATGTTGCAGCCCCTATTCTTCACCGGTGTTACTTGTACGCAAGAAGGATGGAACTTGGCGGATGTGCATCAACTACTGAGCTTTAAATGGCATCACCATCAAGGACAAGTACCCAATACCAATGGTAGATGAAATTCTTGATAAGTTAAAAGGAGCTCGAGTCTTCATGAAGTTGGACCTCCGATCTAGTTACCACTAAATTCGGGTATGTAAAGACGACATTCCAAAAACTGCATTCCGCACACATGACGACCATTATGAATTCTTAGTAATGCCTTTTGGACTCACTAATGCTCCTTCAACCTTCTAAAGTCTCATGAACAATATTTTTCAGAGCTTTCTTCACAAATTTGTGTTGGTATTTTTTGATGATATTCTCATTTACAGCCCTTCTCTTGAGACTCACTTTCAGCATTTACGGGTTGTTTTGACGATCCTTCAGGAGAATACTCTTTTTGTTAAGCAACCAAAGTGTAGCTTTCTCTAGCAAAAAGTAGAGTACCTTGGGCATATAATATCAGAAGGAGTAGCGGTAGACACAACAAAAATTGAAGCAATGCAAGGCTAGCCGAAACCTACAAACATGAAATTACTATGCGGGTTCCTTGGACTAATGGGCTATTATCAAAAATTTGTTAAGGACTATGAGAAGATTAGTGCACCCCTCACTTCTCTACTGAAAAAAGACACCTTCCACTAGTCGGACAAAGCCTTCGCTGCCTTCAACAAACTTAAGGCAACCATGACGACGACGCCGGTGCTACCGCTACTAGATTTCAACTGACCCTTCATCATTGAGGTCATAATTGGAGCTGTTCTCATGTAAGATAGTCGACCACTTGTATACACTAGCAAGGCATTGTCTCCCTCCCATCAAAATATGTTAATATATGATAAGGAGATGCTCACCATTACAAACGCAGTAATGAGGTGGAGACCCTACTTGATCAGCCGACGATTTCAAATTAAAATCGACCATAGAAACCTCAAGTACTTTTTGGAGTAGAAGATATCATCCCCTGAGTAGAAAAAATGGGTAATCAAACTTCTAGAATTTGATTATGAAATTATTTACAAAAACGGGAAAGAAAACGTTATTGCAGATGCACTCTCACGGCTACCCGAGCAAGCTAAATTTTCAACCGTCTCCCTTCCTACCACTGGATTCCTCGAGGACATTAGGGAAGAATGGAAGAAGGATCTAGAGATCAGCAACATCATAAGAAAATTGGAGGAGGATCCAAGTGCAATAGTCCACTACACTTGGGATTCGAGGGATCTTCGCTACAAAGGTCACATTGTGCTTATACCCGACTCCCCTAGCATCAAAATCATCCTACATGAAATGCATTCCACACCTTTAATAGGGCACTCTGGATTCCTGAGAACTTACAAAAGTGTGAAGCAAAATTTTTATTAGAGAGAGATGAAAAAAATTATTTCTGAATATGTGGCATAATGTGATGTATGTCAACAGTACAAGGGTGAAACAGTGGCAAGTCCAAGGAAGCTACAACCACTACCCATACCGAACTCGGTGTGGACTGACATCTCTATAGACTTCATCGAAGGGTTGCCACCTTCTAAAGGTAAAAGCACAATTCTCGTGGTGGTTGATCAACTTACAAAATATGCTCATTTTTGTGCTGTGCGAAATCCCTACACTACTACTAGTATTGCCCAGATTTTCATAGAGCATATTGTTAAACTGCATGGGATGCTAAGGTGCATTGTAAGTAATTATGATAGGATCTTCACCAGTAAATTTTGGACTAAGTTATTTTAGTTACAGGGCACCAAACTCAAGATAAGCACAACATATCATCCACAAACTAATGGCCAAACAAAGATGATGAACAGGTGTTTAGAGATGTACCTTTGGTGTTTTGCTAGTGACAGGCCAAAAGAGTGGGCAAAATGGCTTCATTGGGTCGAATGATGGTATAATACTTTATATCATTCATCTACAAAATGTACCCCTTATGAAGCACTATATAGTCGGCTGACCCTTGTAATTCCAAAGTATGTAATTAGCTCGGCTAAGGTAGATCAGGTTGACCAAAAATTGATTGACAGGGACAAACTCCTACAATTGCTAAAGGATAATCTCTCTACCGCTCAAGCCAGAATGAAGCAGCAAGCCGACATATGATGAAGCGAAAGAGAATTTTTAGTAGGAGATTGGGTTTATCTTCGCCTACAGCCATACAAGCAACTCTCCATCAACACACGAGCCTCTATGAAGCTATCACTATGTTTTTATGGGCCCTATCAGATTACAAAGCATATTAGAGCCGTGGTGTATAGACTTAAATTGCCTGAGGATGCCAAAATTCACCTTGTCTTCCACGTGTCATGCTTGAAGCCCAAGTTGGGAAAACATGAGTCACCCCAGATCCAACTGCCCAACACCACTGATGATGGGGATATTCAAGCCCAACCACAAGCCATCCTTGACTACAGAATCATGATACATCGCCGACGTCCCTCTACTGAAGTCCTAGTGAATTGAAATAATTTACCACTTGAAGATGCCACATGGGAATCACATGAGGGGCAAAAGACCCGGTTCCCTGAGTTCATGGAACCTATGCCTTGAGAAAAAGGTTGATTTGGAGAGGGCGGGCTTGATAGGTCCGTATCAGGGTGTTAGGAACGAGTCGACACTAAGAGGGGGGTGAATTAGTGCAGCGGTAAAATTACGTTGGTTCAAAATCTCTCGTTCAATTAAAGTCAATTTCGGAAAGATACTTAAAATTGAAAGCATACGGAAGAGGGCAGTGGATGTAAAGCAAGTAAGTTTGTAGTAAAGGTAAATTGCACAAATAGAAATACAAACTGAGTTTATAGTGGTTCGGTTGTCGTGACCTATATCTACTCCATCGATTCCTCTTTCGTCGAGGCCACCAGCATCCATTATCGGTCTTCCTTCAATAGGCGAAGACCAACCACCTTTTATAGCTCTTTCTCCTTTTACTGGGTTTAGGAGATAACCCTTACACCCTCACTTACTCCTCTCTGAAACTATTCTAACATTTAGAAGAAGAGGAGTTCACATAAGATTACAATAGCATTTCTTTCTTTTTCACTCTCAATTCTTGTGTTTGTTAACTAGGGATGAGAGGGGGATTTATAGGCCTCAAGTTGATTCAAACTTGGAGCTTAAAAGTGTCTCATCCCGGGTTTCCCGAGTATGGGTAGTACCATTGCTTGTGCTTGGCAGTACCACCGCCTGCAGCACTGACACAAGGTGGTACCACCACCCAAACTGGTGGTACCATCGACTAACAGTCTCTTGGAGACTATCTGGGCAGTACCACTACCCAGACTAGCTGTACCATCGCCTGACATAGTCTCGAAGATTGTGTCACAACAATTGCATTTATTAGGTCATTGTTTGGGCCTTTTCACTTGACCCAACATAGCCTAATCTTAGGCCCAATTGGCCCTTAATTAGATTGGCCCAATTCCAACCCAATTATGTGCTAACTATGAATTCTAAGGCATACACTAAGCTAAATAAGTCCGATAAGTCAAGGTTTCTTCCGGTGAGCTTTCGGCGATCTTCCAACGAACTTCCGACAATCTCTCGGCAATGTTCCAGCGGACTCCCGAGAAGCTCTTGGACTTCACGATGATCTTCTTGGTGAGTTCTGACAAACTTCTTTGGTAAGCTCCTAGACTTCTCGGTTAGTTTCAACAGAACATCTGACGAACGTTTGGACTTTCGACGAACTCTCGAACTCCCAATGAAAACTCGTTCTCGACTCTAGGACTTCATTTTTCTTTATACCTTGATATCGTAGTTAATCCGGCACACTTAAAACACAATTAAATCTAGATAATTATTACTATGCTAATCAAATGTTGTTCGGTATGTCATTGGTTTATCGACACTTCGTCCGATTCTTCGGCGTATCGTCCTCTCTTGCAGCCTATTGCCCAATCGACTAGTTGACCTCCGCAACTCTGATTTCCTTAGCGCAATTGCCGCTCTTCTTGGCCTGATGCCCAAATCCATGGCCTGAAGCCTTCTGTCGATACATCAACCGATCCTTCAGCTTGATGTCCAATCTTCTAATATGTTTTTCTCAGGCCCAACATAATTCTTTCAGCTTTAATTGTCTCTCCCTGATCAAAGCTTCCTACATCACTCAAAACGCAGATCAAATCATAAATACTATTAATTGGTTTCATCATTAAAATTCAAGATTCAACAATCTCCCCCTTTTTGATAATGACAACCAATTGATGACAAAGTTAACCTTAACTCCCCCTATTAATATGTCATATTGATAGAACACTTGAGTTCAAAAATCCAAGCAACATGTCATGATAAAATCATGCATAACATCATACTTCTCTGCCTTTGTCATCAACAAGAAGGAGAAGTTCAATTATCAAGTGTTTGAGTTATGTAGGTTTTACAATATTTTAAAAGATGCAAGATAGCAAATTTTACATCATTTTAGAGCTTACAATCTAGCAATAATTGGTGATGTTCAAGATAGCAAGTTTTGCTCTTCCATTGTCATTGTCATAAAGAAGGGAAGAATACAACATTGTAATTCTTTTCCCTTTACATCAATTTCCAAATCATGACAAAGGTAAAGTATCATTTTTAATTCAATATGTTTGTGCATCATTAAAACATGCACAATTTCAAAACCTTACATTTCATTTTTTATGCATTATACCAAAAAATTAATTAATCATCATTATGACCATATCATACATGATACTAAGATATTAAAATTTTTAAGCATTTATCAATATTTTGATCATTATACTAAACATTCATCATTTAAAGAATTCATGATACCAAACATTAAATCAATATTTTTAAACATTTATCACTTCATGATTGTTGGTACCAAACATTCATCATTAATTTTTTCCCCCTTTGTCATAGGCAAAGAAAAGGGAATAAAAATATCATGGTGCAATTCATTTCCCTTTTCATCAATTTTTAAATTATCACATAAAAAATAACAAGAAAATTTCAGTGATAAGATATACTTCATGAATATAAGGAATTATACAAAGAAAAATAATATCATGAAAGATGAGATCATTTGAATACCAAAATATATGATTCATTTTGATAAATAATTTCTTTAATAAAATGCAAGAAGTCATGGTGAACGATCTTGATTTACATAAAGTTTCAAAACATAATTATCAAGATCATGGTTAGTTTCGTAGATCTCCTCATTAGGAAATGGTAAAAAGAAACATAGGAGATATAAGATTTTGATTCATAAATCTCAAGAATATGTGGAAGAATTGGATAAAAGTCATTCAAATTTAAATTATTAAAATCAAAATCATTTTCAAGAGATTCAAAATGACATACATAGATTTATCATAAAAATCATTAAGATCAATAAATCATAAAAATCATCATGTATAACTTCAAAATCTCATGCATAGAATAAAATCATCAAGCATGATACCTAAACTTTTAATGTTTTTATCATTATGCATCATCAAATCATTCAGCATGATTTCGTTAAACATGAAGCATTTTTAATCTTTTTTTTTTTTATGAATTTTATTTTATGTGATTGATTTTATATAAATATGCTCAAGTTTTTCATATGAAAACCATCCATCATGTTTAAAATCGAAAAGCAACTTTCATTCGGTAAAAACTAATAAGCCATAAATTTCAAGAATCATCATGATAATTTCGAAATATAAACTCATTAAGTATGATATCAAACATCTTAACATTTTCATTAAAACATCAAGCATGGTTTTATTGAACATAAGACATTTTTAATCAAAATCGAAAAGCAATACAGAAATCAACATGATACACATTATTACTTCTTAAACACATATATAAGATTAATCTTTTTAGGTGTACAAGCATTAGATTTATATCTAACATTTTATTGCATTATTACATCATTAAAACATCAAGTATGATTTCATAAGGCATTTTTAATGAAAATCATTTTGTTTGTTTATCATAAAAACATACGATTTTCATGATTATTTTTGAAATCACTAGAAAGGTAAGCATGATCCCATTTTATTTTTGTATTTTTATTACATCATTAAACATGCAATTTAAAAAAAATTATATAATTTTCTTAACTAAATTAAAATAACTCATAAAAAATATCAAGTAATTTCAAAGTAAACTAAGAGGATTTTGATTACCTCGTCGTCGAAAGCTGTTAAGGCGTAGTTTGCCACCTCACCTTTGTTGGTTTATTCTTCATCTTCGGATGAGCTCGATTCGTCCAAGATTGCTTCCTTCTTCTTGCGTTTATAGCAAGTAGTTGTATTCTTTTTAAGTTTATTTTTGTTCTTTAATTCTTATTTCATGAACTTTTTAAATTTCATAGTGAGGAGTTCAAGTTCACCATCACTTGAGCTTATGCTCGAGTGGTCTTCAATTGTTCTAAATCTGAAATCCTTCTTATACTTTGGAAGGTTGTTCTCATGTTTATTTTATGCCATACAACTCATTTCATAGGTCATTAAAGACTCGATAAGTTCTTCAAGTGGAAACTTGTTTAAGTCTTTTGCCTCTTGTATAGCAGTTACTTTTGAATCATAGTTCTTATTAAGAGAACATAAAATTTTATTTACAAGTTCAAAATTTGAAAAACTTTTACTAAGTGCTTTTAAACCATTGATGTCATCCGTAAAATGAGTGTACATGTCTCCAATGGTTTCGCTTAGTTTCATATGAAACAATTCAAAATCATGCATCAAAAAGTTGATTTTTGAATCTTTAACTTTGCTAGTGCCTTCATGTGTGATTTCAAGAGTATGCCAAATGTCAAAAGCTATTTTACAAGTAGAAATCAGATTGAATTCATTTTTGTCTAAGACGCAAAATAGAGTATTCATAGCTCTAGCATTTAAAGAAAAAGCCTCCTTCTCTAAATCATTCCAATGGTTTATTGGAAGAGAAGACATTCGAAAACTGTTTTCGATAATATTCCATAAATTCAAATCCAAGGAAAGCAAGAAAACTCTTATTTGAGTTTTTCAATATGTGTAGTCTGTCCCATTGAACATAGGAGAATGAATGAGAGAAAGTCTCTCTTGAAAGCTGAAAAGAGCCATTTCTCTTGGGTGTTAAACCAAATGAGAAATAACAAGGCTCTGATACCAACTATTAAAAATGAGTCGGCACTAAGAGGGGGGGGTGAATTAGTGTAGCGGTAAAATTACGTTGGTTCGAAATCTCTCATTCGATTAAAGTCGATTTCGGAAAGATACTTAAAATTGAAAGCGTACATAAGAGTGTAGTGGATATAAAGCAAGTAAGTTTACAGTAAAGGTAAATTGCACAAATAGAAATGCAAACCGAGTTTATAATGGTTTGGTCATCATGACCTACATCCACTCCACGGATTCCTCTTCCGTCGAGGCCACCAGCATCCACTATCGGTCTTCCTTTAATAGGTAAAGACCAACCACCTTTTACAGCTCTTTCTCCTTTTACTGAGTTTAGGAGATAACCCTTACACCCCCACTTACTCCTCTCTCAAACTATTCTAACACTTAGAAGAAGGAGAGGAGTTCACACAAGATTACAATAGCGTTTCTTTCTTTTTCACTCTCAATTCTTGTGTTTGTTAACCAGGGATGAAAGGGAAATTTATAAGCCTCAAGTTGATTCAAACTTGGAGCCTAAAAATGTCTCATCCTGGGTTTCCCGGGTACGGGCGGTACCACCACCTATACTGGGCGGTACCACCGCCTATAGCATTGACACTAGGTGGTACCATCTCCCAAACTGGTAGTACCTCCACCTGATAGTCTCTCGGAGACTATGTCTAGGCGGTACCATTGCCTGACATAGTCTAGAAGACTGTGCCATAACGGTTGCACTTATTGGGTCATTGTTTAGGCCTTTTCACTTGGCCCAACACAGCTTGGCCCCTAATTGGGTTGGCCCAATTCTAACCCAATTATATGCTAACTATGAATTCTAAGGCATACACTACGATAGATAAGTCCGATAAGTCAAGGTTTCTTTTGGTGAGCTTCCGGCGATCTCCTGGCAAACTTCCGATGATCTCTCGGTAATGTTCCAACGGACTCCCGGCAAGCTCCTGGACTTCACGATGATCTTCTTGGTGAGTTCTGACAAACTTCTTTCGCAAGCTCCTGGACTTCTCAGTCAATTTCAGTAGAACTTCTGATAAACGTTTGGACTTTCGACGAACTCTCGAACTCCCAATGAAAACTCGTTCTCGACTCTAGGACTTCATTTTGCTTTATACCTTGCTATCGTAGTTAATCCTGCACACTTAAAACACACTTCGATCTAGACAATTATTCCTAAGCTAATCAAATGTTGTCCGGCATGTCATTGGTTTATCGACGCTTCGTTTGATTCTTCGGCGCATCGTCCTCTCTTGCGGCCTATTGCCCAATCGGCTAGTTGACCTCCGCAACTCTGATTTCCTTGGCGCAATTTATGCTCTTCTTGGCCCGATGCCCGAATCAATGGCCCGAAGCCTTCTGTCGATACGTCGACCGATCCTTCAGCTCGATGTCCAATCTTCTAACATGTTTTCCTTTGGCCCAACATGATTCTTCTAGCTTTAATTGTCTTTCCCTGATTGAAGATTCCTATGTTACTCAAAACGTAGATCAAATCATAAATACTATTAATTAGTTTCATCATCAAAATCTAAGATTCAACAAAGGGTTGGGTCCTACTCAACCAAGAGGCAGCTAATAAAACCTTGTGAGATTATAATAAACCCCACCTAGCCACCTCTATCCTATAAAGAAGAGTGGCTAGGGTTTATATTTCGGCCTTTGGGCTTCCTAGTAGCTGCCCCCTTTTATCGGGCTGGTTGGTTAGGGTTAATGGCAAAAGGGGTAACTCACTTAGGAAGCAACCCCTAGGGCTAGGGTTTGAACCCCTATATAAGTGTGTAGCCTCCATCTCTTTGAGAATAAGATCTATCTACAATTATAGTCATTTGGCCGACTTTTAGGAGGGTGAAACCCCTATAGCGTTCCAAAGGTTGATCCCCCTCAAAGATCAATCTACATAGAATTCCTTTGGGGTTTTGTCATGCTGGCAAAGGAACCATAGGTAACAAATCCAACTTCTTTATTGAAGATGTATTATTTATTGATGGCTTAAAGCATAACCTTTTGAGCATTAGTCAATTGGGTGATAAAGGATACATCATTAGATTTGAATCCAATGCTTGCATTATTGAAAAACCACACAAAAACACATCTATGATTGCCCTAAAATAAAATAATATATACACTATCGACATTGATGATCTTTGTAATGAAATGTGTTTTTCCGTTTTGAATGACGATGCTTGGCTTTGGCAAAGGAGATTAGGTCATTCTAGCCAGAAACTAATCTCTCAAATCTCATCTAAAGGACTTATATGAGGAATTCCTTACATTAAGTTCATTAAAGATAATGTGTGTGATGCCTGTTAAATAGGAAAACAAATAAAAGGTAGTTTCGAACCAAGAATCAAATAAGCACCTCTAGACCATTGCAGTTGATCCATATGGATTTATTTGGACCAATTGCAACATCAAGCCTAGGAGGTAGCAAATACGCCTTTATCATCATGGACGATTATAGTAGATATACTTAGACTTACTTCTTGGCACACAAAAGTAATTACTTTAGGTATTTTTCTAAGTTTTATAAACTTGTTCAAAAAGAAAAAGGGTTTTATGATTTCATCAATTGAAAGTGATCATGATAGTGAATTTCAAAACCATGATTTCCAAGATTTTTATGAATTTAATGGATACAACCACAACTTCTCTACTCCAAGAAATCCTCAACAAAATGTAGTAGAAAGAAAAAATAGAAACTTACAAGAAATAGCAAGAACCATGTTAAACGAACATAACCTACCCAAATATCTTTGGAACGAAGCCGTACGGCTTGCTATGTCATGAATAGGATTCTAGTAAGACCATTACTCTCCAAAACTCCTTATGAGTTATGGAACAACAAAAAACCTAACGTTTCATATTTTAAACTTTTCGAGTGTAAATGTTTTATCTTAAATAAAAAAGATACCTTAGGAAAGTTTGATGCAAAATCTGATGAAGGGATTTTTCTTGGCTCTTCTTCTATTTCTAAGTCTTTTGTATTTTTAACAAAAGAACTTTGGTTATAGAAGAGCCTATTTATGTTATTTTTATTGAAGTTTCTAGAGTTAAGAAAAATGATTTTGATGATGATCTTAATTTTGATGCTTTGAATTTAAATAAAACCCCTTCTCCAGCTAGCAACTTGGATGCATCTTCTTCCGAACCATCCTCACCCAAGGATTGGAAATATATAGATGCCCATCCTAAGGAGCTAATCATAGGGTACACATCAAAAGGGATTCAAACTCATTCTTCTCTAAAGAATTTTTGTACCAATGCCGCATTTCTTTCTCAAATTGAGTCTAAATGTATTGACGAGGCCTTGAAAGATGATTCATGGGTTATCGCAATGCAAGAAGAGTTGAACCAATTTAAGAGAAAAGAGGTGTGGAAGCTTGTTCCAAGGCCAAATGACCATTTAGTTATTAGTACTAAATGGGTCTTTAGAAACAAGCAAGATGAATTTGGTATTGTGGTTAGAAACAAGGCTAGATTAGTGGCCAAAGGTTTCACCTAAGAAGAAGGTATCAATTATGAAGAAACCTTCACTCCTGTGGCATGATTAAAAGCCACAAGGATGCTCCTTGCCTATGCTAGTAGTAATAATTTTAAGTTATTTCAAATGGATGTTAAAAGTGCTTTTCTTAATGACTTTATTTCCGAAGAAGTATATATTGAACAACCTCCCGGATTTGAGAATGATAATTTCCCTAATCATATGTTTAAAATGACTAAAGCTCTCTATGGATTGAAACAAGCCCCAAGGGCTTGGTATAAGAGACTTAGCTCCTTTCTTATTCAAAATAATTTCTCTAAAGGCAAGGTCGATACCACATTATTTATTAAAAATTTTAAAAATAATTTTCTTATTGTTCAAATATATATTGATGATATTATCTTTAGCTCTACAAATGAATCTTTATGCGAATCGTTTGCCAAGAGTATGAGCCTATAGTTTGAAATGAGTCTAATGGGGGAACTAACCCTCTTTTTAGGCTTGCAAATCAAACAACTTAATGATGGTATTTTTCTTAGTCAAACAAAATATGCATTAAACTTACTAAAACGGTTTAATATGGATAGTTCAAAGGCTATCAATATTCCTATGAGCACCTCGACTAAGTTAGACATTGACGAAAGTGGAGAAAGCTTTGATCAAAAAGTTTATAGAGGTATGATAGGTAGTTTACTATACCTCACCACAACAAGACCGGATATCATGTTTAGCGTAGGACTTTGTGCTAGGTTTAAATCTAATCCTAGGTTATCTCATCTTAAAGTAGTTAAAATAATCTTTAGATATCTTAAGGGAATCACTAATATGGGATTATGGTATCCAAAATTTGAAAACTTTGACTTAATTTCTTATGCTGATACGGATTTTGATGAATGTAGATTAGATAGAAAAAGCACATTCGGAACATGTCAATTCTTAGGTCATGCACTTATCTCTTGGTCTTCCAAGAAACAAAACTCGGTTGTACTATCTATGACCGAAGCCAAATACATTGCGGCTAGTGCATGTTTTGCACAAGTCATATGGATGAAAAATATATTAGAAGATTATAGAATCTATTTTAAGAATATTCCCATAAAATGTGATAACATAAGTGCAATATGTTTAACAACATCCTATTCAACACTCTAAAACTAAATATATTGACATTAGGCATCACTTTATCCGAGATCATATTAAGAATCATGATGTAATCTTAGAATTCATTGATATGAAACATCAATTAGCTGATATCTTTATAAAACCTTTAAATGAAGAATAATTTGATTTCATTAGGAGAGAGATAGGCATGTTAAACTATCCAAATGCATGAGTTGTTATATTTCTTTTTCAGACTATCTTTATGTATTTCATGAATGGAGATTTCATAAATTTATGTCATATCAAGTTTATTCCATACCCTTTCTCCATCATGTAATGATACATTTAGTCCCATCACCCATTGAACTTATTGACAAATGCATCTTTAAATGATTTCACTATTATGAATTCTTATTGAGAAATGGATTTTATGGAGTTTTATTCATGGATTTATTTTTATCCTTTCTCATGAACTCTTCCTTACTCTTCTCATGAAAGAAGTTTTATGAATTTAATAATTTAATGAAACTCATTTATTGTTTTTAACTTGATTCAAATCATTTCACAAATTTGGTTCTTAGTGGATTCCCTCACCTTCCTTCTTCCTCATGCAAAGTTTTGATGACAAAGGGGGAGAAGTTGATGGAATCTCTCTCTTTAATGTTGAGAACTTTCGAATGTTATCATGCAATGATATAATATCGATTGGATAAATTAGTGTGAAACTTGCTTGAATTTTTACCACACTTGCATTATTGAATTATTCTCCTTTTTGTTGATGACAAAGGGGGGAGAAAAATACCAAAATGTGGTAAATTGATGATAAATTGGCATTATAAATGTATGCAATGTATCTTATCATAAATGCTTATCATAAATACTTGTATGTTTTGCGAATGCTTAATACTTGTATATTTTGCGAATGCTTGAAATATAATTGGAATCGTCAAATACATTGCAACACATTGCAAATGCTTGAAATATATCAAAATGTATTTCATATGCATTGTAGATACTTGTAATGTTTTGTGAATGCTTGATAATTGTCTATCATAAGGCATCATGAGTTTAACTTGCTATTTACAAATGATACCATGGAATGATGAAATGCTATCTTTGTCATCTTGCTATATTTGAAATCCATACCTTATTTGAAAATGATGATTGTCTATTATTAAACTTGAAAATGGATATCAAGCCTTGACATCATTTTTATAAATATGTAGCATCGTATTTTGAATTGATAAATCATGATAAGTATTATGATGTGCATGTTGATAAGTTTAAATGAACTTAACTTATCGGTTTGATGCTTGAATTCAAAGGCCTTGAATTCAAGAATGTATTTTCTCAAGTATGGCATATAGATAGGGGAAGTTAATGTTAACTCTGTCATCAATTAATTGTCATCATTAAAAAGGGGGAGATTGTTGAATCTCGGATTTTGATGATGAAATCAATTGGTAAATTGTTTGATCTAATCTATATGTTGAGAAAAGTGTGCAAGATTAACTACGATAGTAATAATATATAAAGCAGGTGTTGTGCCGGAGTTAAGATCGAGACTTCGTTGGGAGTTTGAGAGTTCGTTGGAAGTCCGGATGTTCATCGGTAGTTCTTCTAGAACTGACTAAGAAGTCTAGGAGCTTACCTAAGAAGCTCATCGGAACTCGCCAAGAAGATCATCGTAAAGTCCAAGAGCTTGCTAGGAGTTCGTCGGAACATTGCCAAGAGATCACCGGAAGCTCACCGAAAGAACAACTAACATACCGAAACAAGAATACCTTGTCAAATGTCTTAATTATTTTAGTTAGACTATAAATTAAGTTAGAATTGGGAGGTAATCCTACTAGCTTAATTAGGGGCCAGTTGGGCCCCTAATAGGGCCAAAATAGGCCAGATTGAACATCCCATTTAGCACTTGAAAACATGGCCGGCGGTGGCATTCGTTGTTCCTGACCCTGCTTCACTTTAATTGTTATTTGAACAAAAAGATCACAATAAACTTTTGGTAAAAGTTATGTCTTGGTCCGAGTGGGGATAGCATTTCTCTTCTGCATGTCTATGGAGTTTTGAAAAATCTAAACATCTCAAAGATAGATATATAGAGGTAGGAATTTGTCGAACGAACCGCACTCCTTCGTATACGTCAGGAGTCCATTGATGAAAAGGGGCTGGGGAAAGCATGAACCCAATTCCTACAGTGATGAATATAAGTGCAATGTGCACCTAGTGACCCAGTCTCCCAAGTGGTCTGGGTGGTTGTACCGCCCAGACTAGGCGGTGGTACTACCGGTAGTTAATGCTGCCAGTGGTGGTACCCCTGTCAAGCGCTGGTATCACCAGAGCTCGGTCTCTGAGCTTTGTTAAGCGGTGGTACCCCCCAGTGTCAGGTGTCAAGTGGTGGTACCACCCAATAATGGCGGTGGTATCGTTAATACCCCAAAATCTAGGGATGTGACACTTTTTGGCTCTAATTCTGAAGCCATTAGGGCCTATAAATGCCCCATCCTTTTCTGCATGAAAGGGAACCAAAGTGTTAACATAATCTTAAATTCTTGGTGTGTTAAAGTGTTGTAAAAGTGAGAAAGAGTCCTCCCCTCCCTCTCTTATTTGTAACCATCCAAGAAAGAGGAGTAAGGCTTATAAGGGTTATCTCCTAAACCCGGTAAAAGGAGAAAGAGTTGTAAAAGGTGGTTGGTCTTCGCCTATTGAAGGAAGAAAATTAGTGGATACCGGTGATCTCGTCGGAGGAGGAATCGGAAGTAGATGTAGGTCATAACGACCGAACCACTCTAAATTCTGGTTTGCATTTCTATTTGAGCAATTTACATTATTGCAATCTTCTTTAACTTTCTCTTTACACTCTTACAAACACCTTCAAGTTTAATATATTTTCGAAACGAATTTAATCGAAACAAATATAATCGAAAATCAATGATTTTTTCACTGCACTAATTCCCCCCCCCCCCCTTAGTGTCGCTCTTGATCCTAACAATGACACACATTCTTTTTTGCTTTTTATATTTTGGTATTTTATCACTTTATATTACTTGTTACATATATATATATATATATGTATATATAT
>LVTN01002867.1:1069-28281 GCA_001649415.1 Musa itinerans
AGGGGGAAAACAAGGACTTTAGAGGGTTGAACGAACAGTTGCAAGTCCACAAACAGTTGCTCACCGGGTGCCGGGCGCGACAACAAGTTCCCGTCAAGGTAACGTGCAAATTTGCGAAAGGTTATTCAACGCCTGACACTATACCGAAGCCCCATCCAGCCCTATGCCACCCGGGTGGTTCCAAGGGGCTGAGATGGCTGACATTTTGTGAGCGGAAGCGGATCGCAGAAAACAGCCCGTGGCACACGAAAACGGAGCTGTTTTGGAGTTGTTTTGCTCGATTCGGTGAGCGATCGCTTTGTAACGCTGTAACTTGTTCGAACTTATATTTTTACAAGCAAAATGACTCAAAATCAAGACACAATATTCTGCTAAGCAGCTGTATATGTAGATGAGAGCGACGAACGGCTCGTTGAACGGAGTTATTGCGGATGCGCGACGATCGTTCGTGACAGCGGGGCGAGCTCGACCTTCGAGACCGTTGCCTCCCATGCGGGCTCGTCCGCGGCTGTCTTGCGTCCTCTCCTCTTTCGTCCGTGTGCCGCTCGCGTGTGGGGAGAGGTGACGGCGCCGCCGCGATGGAGCACATTTTTACGTCTCTTCTCCTTCGGGAGGAAGACGAAGGTCGTGCGATGACGTCCTCGCGGGTTTCCCCCAACCCAAGTCATCTCCGGTTTTCTGCTCCTCTTTTCCTGCCTCTCTCTTGTTGTTTCATGGATTGATTCAAAACACGATTTTTCAAGATTTTACTTTGTGTTTTTTGGTTGATGTAGACTTTTTGACTGCCGGACAGTGACACTGTTGATTGCGGTAAAATTTTCTTTTATGTTGCTCTTGATTTATGCTTATATTTCGTGAGATGTTTCCTTTGGCATGCTATTTTGGATTTGTTATGCTATTAAATTTCTTGGGATTCCTTTCTGTTTATGAAGCTTATAATTTGAATAATTGAACTTGGTTTATAGTAACAACAGAAAAGCATTGTTTTATTTCAGAATGGAATTTCATATTGTAAGTTTCGAGCACCAAGTAAGATTTGATTGTTCGGTCTCCAGAGATAGGAGGTTGTTTTAGAGCTCGAGCATAAGTTAAAGATTGCACTTTTCTTTTTATTTTTGGTTTATATTATCATTATGCACTAGTTGATCAAAGCAGGCTGTTTTGGAAGAGAAGGTGCAATATACTCGAGTAAGGTGTTTTTCAACTTCCTACTGTAGTGTGTTTCATTTTTTTTTTCTTGATGCACTCGGTCCATTTTATTGTAAAGATTATTGTGGTTCTGTTCAACAAAATATATTATGTCAAGAATCTATATATGATGTGCGAAATGACTATATTTTATGGTTACTAGCAAGGTTCGTAATACCGTATCGTACCGATATTTTGACCTGAGCTTGGTATGATACGGTATGGGTGTACCGAGCAGTATACCCAAGTATACTGAGCACTGTAGCAGTGTTACAGTCGAAACCAGTACATACCACCCGATCGGACCTTGGTTACTAGCAAGATGGGATTGCTCGAGTGGAAACAGACCTTTCATGATTTTTAACTGAATTGGATTAACTGGTTTTGAATGAGTTCGGCTAGATCCAAATCAGTTCCGGTTTAAACAATCTTTAACTGGATCGAACCAAAAAAATGGTTCGATCTGGTTTGGCCCTTAATGGTCCGATTTGAATTGATTCGAACACCTCTACCATAAACAATGAGAAATTACTAAAGAGACTTGTGGGTTTAGGAGGAATTTCAAAAGATAGTTCGAGAAGAGGTTTCCTTGTACACTAATGTGGAAGGCTTTGTACCATTATGAGGTTGATCATTGTGTTCCTGGGCATATTTCAATAAATTTTGTTCTACAAAGATTTTTGAGAAAGATATAGGTGCTTTTTCCCCTTCCTTTAAGGAAAATGGAGATCATTGGCCCATAGGTGCAAAAGCATGGATAATTGGTGTACATTATGCAATTTTCATATCTTGCAACAGGCCTGGGCTTGCATAATTTCTCTTGTTGCTACCTATCTTTGCTTCCTGAAAGATAAAGGGCAAGAAGTACTTTATATCATTGCCTGCTCTTTTGGGTCACAAGAACATATCTATATATGAGTGATAATTTTACTCTAACCTCTAGCCAATTAATTGAATAAAATATGAAATGTTGTGAAAGTGTGCATTTCCTTTTGGAGAACTACATTAATAGCTAATGTTAATGCTACATTTTATGCACAGATGGGCTAAAATTGACAGATATAGAAGGTCACCCAATGGAAATCAGACTCTACATGAAGCACAAGTTCCTTTTCAGCACAGAGGAAGATTCTGGGACTCAACAGTGTTGCTGCATGTGTTTTCTCTTGTAGTTGGATCAAACTTTTGGAAAAGAATATGGACTATAAATGATTTTTTTTATTGTCCTTTAGCCTCAAAAGAGACTGCTATCTTGGTATGTGATGATAAGACATTTGGATGTTTGCTCCAATGTAAGAGGTCTAATTTATGTTCTGAAAGTTCAATTGTTTCCTTGCCTTGCTCCCTTTGAACAATCTGGCTGTTGGTTTGTTTTGTTTTTGGTCAAACATTGATGAGACATTTGGTAGGTAAATTGCATTTTTGCAACATGGTGAAGCAAGATATATTCCATTTTGCAACAATAAGATAATTCCAGCAATATAGCTACAAATTGTAATCAAGTCTCCAATGCCTCAGTGCCTTTATTTTTTTTCCTCAAACCAATGCTATACAGACATTTTTTCCTCAAACTAGTAAGATGAGTTCTCCATTGTATGAGTCACTTGCAATGATCACAATGCTGTTTGCTATATGCATCACATGCATTTCCAAGTCAATATAGCTACTACAATGATTCTAAACCTAATAATAGATTTTCATATGTCAGTAATATAAAGTGATCAATATATGGTTGATGAAATATAGTAAACTTTCCTATGTCATGCAAAGTTTAGAAAAAAGGTGGAAATAATACATTATTGATCTTTGATGAATAAAGAATTTTGGAGAGAACTCAGCAGTATACTATATTCATTTATGTCACAAAAAATAAACATTCTGCAAAATGTGAAGTAGTAGAAAGAGTCATCAGCTACATGGTGCTAGATATATTTCACATATAGCAGCCATTTAACATCATGGAGATGATAAAATCCACATTATTTGGTTTCCGACCAATGTGGCCATATTGTAGCTGTTACAACAAGATCATAGCAGGATGAAGTTTGAGAGATACTAACAGTGTTCCTCTCCTAATAAGTGAGCAACTATAATGATCCCACCTGTTAATGTCCTACTGTTCTCAGACATCTGTACTTAGAATACAACAGCTTATCCTCTCACTACACAAAAGTTCCAAGATCTGAGAAATATAATGCTGCCATCTCTGTTGGGTGGGATGAAAAATAATGTGAAGACTATTACTCTACTCGGTGATCATGTCCTAAACAACATGCTTCTCATCCTATCTTCGTGTATTGAACTGAGAGAATCGCCTTGATCTGTGTACTTTGAGCCGAATTGCTGGAACTTTTCTTGCCACTGCCTGCCATATCATCTGAACTGCATCATCTTTCTTAGATGGGTACTGGAATTCGAAGAAGCCTTCGACCTCCTTCAACCTTTGCCACATCCGTGTCCAGTCCTCTCGACTTACGCCTCTGATCAATTTTATTAGAAAACCCTCTCTGATAGCATCAGATGTGCGCACAAAGATGCAAAACTCAGAATAGTCGAGTACATCTTCATATGGGAGCTCGATATCGTTGCTGATGATGACTGGGACACAGTGGCTAGCTATGGCATCAAATAGTCGGTTGGAAGATGGTGTGTCCCCAGCAATATTTAGACAGAATTTTGCAGAATGCATCCCTCGACTGGCCTCGTCGATCCCATTAGCAACGACACTTCCAAATGAAAAATGTACATCTTTTTCATCTCTTAGAAGATAAAATAACTCTTGTCGGATCGATCCTCCCTGCACACCAAGCCACAAAAACGGATAATGAGCCTTTTTTTTTGTGAACTAAAGCAGACAAAAGCAATCAGTTTCATATGAAGCACTATATCTAGAATATCATATAATAGGGTTCTATTAATCAAGATATATTCAAGATGCCTGCAAATTTAATGCTTAAAATGTTCCAATGGCAACTGGAACAAGAAGCGGAGAACCATAATGACAAACAAATCAATAATTTAGCATCATCTTTGTTGAACAACCATGAAAAAATTTAGTGTAGCCAGCTCTGGCAGAGAACGGGAAACATAAGAAAAATGGATTTAAGCATGCTTTTATAGAAAGCTATCATCCACAGACTAGATTTCAGGAATATACTTTACATATTCTGATAGGACTTGAATTGGAAATTTTAATAATGTACTGACAGGATTTGTATTATGCTAAACTGCCAATCACTGCATTAATTTGCATTCCAAAGAGAGGATTTTCTTTTTCTAAATAAGCAAGAAAATCTGACTCTAATTGTTAGGAAAACACAATATACAATACAATAGCTTATTGAATGATAAATTCACCATTCAGAAATTAGATCAGCTGAAACTTATCATGATAACAGGTATTGTTTCAATATTCATATTCTGTGTTATTGGGCAACGCAAAACCTAATATTGAAAAACAACTTAAGAAAATTCAAGCAGAAGTTGACCACATCTGTAGGTATAAGTGACAGACAAACACATGAAAATTTATCACACTTTGGAATTTGGATCCTCCTCCTAGTTATACTGCCTATTTATGGATCTCAATCATCATTGGGATATATACCTTCATTATCACAGAATAACAGTGCAAAGCGAGAAAATTATAGCAATAATTTTCAATCTTGAAGCTTGTCCAGTTAGCTGGATTGTCTTCCTCATTAAAGCCACTGCTGCATGTAAATTCACAGTCATGCACTTGGTTCACAGTGACCTAAATAAAACCTATAAGATATATCACAAACTTCTTTTTTTGTTCAGAGATAAGTAATCAACCATTAAGGTGTTCTCATGTGAATAACAACGTCCAACCAACTGAAATCCTTCATTTGTTTTGCAACTCTTCTTCCATACTCTTAAAAATTTTCCTCACTGGAGTGACCTCTACTCCAATTCTATGAATAAATCATGCCGCTATGGCAATTTTATAGAATATTTGGATCTCCAAACACCAAACAACTACCAACATCTTCAGCAATATTTTAGGCTTGCTGAACTGTGCTACCGATAATCATGATGACATATTTCAAGGATATAATTGTGGATTTCTACCAAGTTGGTTTGCTGCTTGTTGATATAAGACTAAATACATTTTTGAGGATACAGTTAATTTTTCCAGGAGTGTTACAAGGAACTTAATGTGCCCTTAAACATGAAAGAAAAAAAAAAGCACTTTATATTGGTTTTTAAATGAAAACTAGAATATAGATCACTGCAGTAGAAAATGTATTTCATGCATAACATGAAAAGTCAATAGGTGCTTAAAAATATTAAAGCAATATGATAGACTTTACTGATCTGTTCCTCCTGTTCCAACCACACATTACAATGTGTTAGTGGTTGTGTATGAAACTAAGAGGAGTATCCTCAGGTAAATTGCTTATATACCACAAATAATATTTCAAAGCATGCTCCTACATGTTCAAGTAAAAAATCAATTTTATCAGGTAATATTTCCTACCTAGGTTTCAAGTGGATGCTCCATGGATATTACATATAGCGAGTGCTGTTCGGTGGCAGAAACAGGCTGTATTAGGCCTTGATTAGGTACCTTGCAAGGATATCCATCTACAAAAAGGTTAACCCTCCTTAATGGTAACCTAAAATTGCTCGATTGAGCTCATAATACTTGACCTCGCCATAGGCACAAAAAGATGCAGCCAGTGTGTTCTTTTGATAATAATAGTGCATCGAATGAAGGAATTTCTTTGGAAACAAGCATGCAGTTACAGTAAAAAACCAGGGGCACCCCTATCTAACAAGCTTAGGAAAGTGATCTAGCTGTTGAAAGTTATTTCTCTTATTCTCTGTTCCTTGGTGCATGTAGATGCATGTAAATACACATTATTTCTCCTATCATAGGAAAGCAAATTCAAGAAATTGTCTGCTAATTCAAAAAAACTTGGGCGTGCTGAATGGAAAACCATTACTCATGCTCAATCGCAATCAAAAGAAGCCATTTGAGAGAATAAAGTTTATAAAAGATTTGTCTTGAATTAGTCACTTGGCAAATCAAAAGATATGCCACCACTTGATGTGCAAAATCAAATACTTCTGATGAAGTTCAATATGCTAGGTAAAAAAAAAAAAGATACCATCAAGTGATGTCTATGGCAAAGCACTTACATCTTTCCTGTAGATAGCTCCTTGAAAGTACAATAATGTAGGGCGTTCATCAAAGCCAGATGAGTCATTAACAAATGTCTTGATCAGATGCCTGTAGGGAGCAATTACATCTTTCTCCACATTAGCTACGTGGGGAGCATACCGGCCAAAATCTGCAAGAACAAACATGCAAGGCCACAATTTCAACCGAGCATCTAACATGCTGTTTGGATGGTGTGCCATTATGATATGGTCTCTCCCCCCTGATCTTTTCCATTCCTCTTGAGCTGTTAAAAACTGCACCAGCTTCTGCTGCAACAACTTGTTTATACTAACTGTTTGAGGTGGCTTGACCTTTGAATGTCGATTGTAGCTCAATGATGAAAAGAAAGGCACAAACACAACATCGGCTTCTCGGGAATCCTCAACCTTCACCGCACTGCATGGGCCACTCCGGTTGGGAAATCTTGAAGACAAGAGATCCAAAGTCAGCCAGTACTCAAGACTGTGTTGAAGATTCAACCCACCAGGATACTTTGGGATTTTGGTCTGTATCTCAGGCCACACACTCTTGCCATCACCATCCCAACCCAAAAGACCAAAGTGGAACTCAGGAGGCAAATCATACATGAAAACTTTCAAAAGCGCTTTGCTTGGATGACATCGCTTGGGCTCTTCATCTGTGGCTCCAAATTGATCCAAGAAAGACGGCTCCCTGAGCGACAAAGGTTCAGCATCATGGTCTCTTGCAGGGATACCTCGGTTCTCAATCACGGAAAAGATCTTTTCTTTTGGCAATACATGGTTGACTACTGGTTTTCCAGCATAATCCCAGAAGAAGAGGTAGGGCAGGACCAGGATTATTGCAAAGGAGAGACTAAAAAGGAAGGGTTTCCGGCACACATGCCCATATTGTTGTATGTTTCTGTTGGCCATTCAGCACAAACCTCCGAAAAAATGCCTAATTTATCAGCAAAGCATCCAGCTATATCAATTCAGGAACAAAGAACAGCGGCCAAGACTAATAAAATACAAAAATATACCGAATGGAATTCCTTCTTGATGGTAACAAACGCAATTCCTCGACGAACTCCAAGAATATGAAGCTATATATAAAGATCAGCCGGTCAAACAAAAAGGTTCCGGGATTTGATTCTCAAATGTAGACATTCCTCAACAAGGAAACAGGCCGACGACTAAATGTACCCGGACAACTATTCAAACAAAAAGAAAAAGTATTGGGGGAAGAAAATTCTAGAGAACATGAACAATTATCCAAATACTCCGAGAACCTCGGTCCAAACTAAAAGGTCACCGTACGCGCCCGACCCAGAACCACTTCTCAATCATAGATGAGCACAAAGGCCACATTTTGATGATCGAACTCGAGCCAAAGAAACCTAAAAAGATCAAGTCCAGTCCAATAGTGGAAATTCAACGTCAAGAGAGAGGAAAAGAACCAAATCTTAGGCAAAGGGAGCTGAAATATTTATCTTAGATCCACTGAACGGAGTGAGGCAAGGGAGAAAGAACCATCGGGGTCGAGCACTGAAGCTTGTCTTCGCACCGCGGGATCTCTCTCTCTCTCTCTCTCTCTCTGGATCGTCGGTCAATGCCCGACGGCCATCAGAGACTGTAATAAACCGAGGAGACTATAAACGATATTATTTATATTGACCATTTCATAGTTTACATATTAATTTCAGACGAAGAGAAGGATTTTTATATGTGGATTAGTAGTTGCTAATATTATTACAACCACATTTTAGCTAATGATAATAATAAGTAGATTTTATAGTCTTTTGTTTGTTTAATCTCAAAGGGAAAAGGTTAACCTTTTTTATTGTTTTATTATTACATAATATAAACAATAACTTGATATTTGAGAGGATGAGCTTTCTAACCATCAAATTTCGTGTTGATCATGATTTTTACGAACGAGCACGCATCTTGAGGTTCAATCGAGTCCAAGAACATTGCTTACCACATGGGCAGTCCGTTAGGATCGGGTGCGCGACAACCCTGTCAACAGACACGGCTCCGATCGGACCCCACCCGGCTCATTAGGATCGCGTACGCAACAAGCCGGTTTATCAAACCCGACCGCCGATCTGTCCCGACCCGGCCCACCGTCCTGGCCCTTCGATACGGCCTCCTCCGCCCCATCTCGATCCTTCGTCTGTTCTTCTTCTTCTTCTTGGAGGTGGCGAGGGGGAGAGAGGAGGAGGAGCATCATGTCGGTGCTTCCGGACGAGATATGGACCCGAATCCTGGAGATGGGCACTGCCTTCGGCCGCCTCACCTACCGCGACCTCTGCGCCCTCGCCATCGCCTCCCGCCGCCTCAACCGCCTAGCCCGGGACCCCGCCCTCTGGGCCACTCTTCTCGCCCTCGACTTCCCCGCAGGCCGACATGAGCCCCACGACAAGGCCACTTCGGTCAAATCCCTCTACCGGATCAGGTGCGCCCCCCTTCCTCTTCTCGTGGACGAGCTACTTAGGTCTGGGCCTTGACGTGGGATTGCGTCCGCGGTAGGTTCGAGAGGGACAAGGCGAGGCAGCTCGCCGCCGCGAGGCGCGCGGTGCTCTATGCGGAGAGTCGTGTGGCTGCTTCACGGAAGAGGCTGGAGGAGTTGGAATCGTCGTTGGCCCGCGAGGGCAAGAGGCTGAAGACCGCTGTATCTGAGTTAGCTGATTTGGAGAGAGCAAGGTGCTCAGACTGGTTTCTCGATCAACATGCTATTCTTTGAATTGCTAATTCTCGCTGGTTCAGTGATCACTATTTTTTTTTTTTTGCTTTATTTTTCATGTTATTTCATGGTAATTAATTTGATTACTTCAACCACTGCTTCTAGCTAAAAATAGCAATTTGCTTGAGGTGGAGGGTAGCATGAGATCTTGTAAAAATTTAGTGGATGTACTGTATTTTAACATCTTTAGAACAATGAAGCCAGAAATTGCATTTGACCAGTCGTTACAGAATCTTGTCTTTTTATTTTCTTGTTCCCTTTTCCTTTCTTTGATTCTTAGCCTTTAAGGTGAATTAGGTCCTTGTGGTTCACAATAAGTTTAGTTCATAATCACCTGAAACATGGAATGTTATGGGCCATGGTTCTGACATGGGCATGTATACATTGCTTGGCTATGTTTGTGGTGCTTGGGAAATTTTCCTTAGTAAAGCATATGTTATTTGCTACATTGGATAAGGTATTTTGGTCTTACAAGTCAATTATCTATGCATTAATTGGCTGATAGTAGGGAACAGTTACTAGAACTTAAGTTGTGATGTGTATGTGGTATGTTAAAGGAATTGATGCTATGAAAAGATCTAATCAAAAGTTACTCTGAGAAAGAATATGGACATTGCTTTGGCATATGAATGCCCTTTTATGATTCTTCATGAATGACCGCTTAGGGTGCACCTAGAGCATGAAAATCAAATAGTATGTCCGAGTGGCCCGTTAATTCTCTTGTTTATATCCTTTATTGACCAAGAGAAGTGGCTTTTATTTGTGATATCTTTGATCTTGTGAGTGTCTCATAGGAGTGCTTATGGTGAATGAGATGAAAAAAAGGATCGTATGTGCTTCACTCTTTGCTGCTTTTTATTTTTTTCCCTTCATCACATTTGTGTTATTGCTTTGTCAGGATGTGCCCTTGCATTTTCTATAGGCTCCGGAAGACCTTGGTGATGTGCTTTGTGCCTTTGACAATCTTGTTTGCTGCTAATAGTGTAGTCCTAGAGCATAGAACAAAGTCATCTATTTGGATCATAGGATGACTTTTTCAAACGTTTCTTGTAATTCTGATTGTTAAGTTGTTGTACTCTTCTTTTCCCATCATTTTTGTGGTTCATATGAAGTTTCTGCTCAAAATCAGGATTGTTTTAGATATTGCAAGTATTTTATTGTAAATTTGATTTTCTGGATCATCTTTTTTTCTTAAAATAAGACTGATATATGAAATCGAAAGTCATCCTAAAATCTCAAGGTACCTAAACGGCTGGAGATTAGGCATCACTAACTTTTGAAGATGAATTGTTATTTGGAAAGTTTGTAACTTACAAATATTGCATATGTTTATGGAAACCTTTGATGAGTTGGTTTTTTCAGGACTGCATCTGTTGCTCTAAATGTATGGCAGCCACAAGTAGTTCGTGGGAGACAAAAGCAGATAGTTGAGCAGTGCACTGTACCAGTTGAATCTCGCCTTGGTGCTGTAAAGATGGAAATTAAAGTTTGTAAGCAACAGATTGGTATTTTTAACAAGGCCTATGTATGACTCTAGTTTTCATGTTGCCATTTTCAGTTATAGCATTGTAACTCTTTAGCCTTATTATGTTTTTATTGATATATTTAACAGAATGAGGAGAAGAAAAAGCTGAGTGAGTACAATGAAGCACTGACTTCACTGAAGTATCACCCCCTAAGAAGTAATTTTGATTCGACCATCAGAGATTCTAACAAGCGAAAAAGGCTCAAGCAGAGTAGTGACTGTAAGACCATTCTTTCTTGAATGTGCTTATTTTTTTCGAAAGTAAAACTGCAGCACAGCAAGCTTATTTTATTGACACTGTGAAACAAGTACAGAGAAAAAATAAGTTAAAAGAGAAAGGATTACATCATGGAGGTGAGGCTTTCCCAAGAAAAGGTTTATCAGTGGGAGTAACATATTTCTGATAACCATAAACTGGGAACAACTTTTAGTAACATTAAGTGGTCTTGTTTTCTAGTAATATTAAGTAATTTTTTTAACTAGATGAATACGAGTACATGACAATAATGTTCAGGGATCGAATCTGATGTATTTTCTAAGGTGCTGGCTAGGTTGGCTAGACAACTAAGACTAATATATTATCGTAAGATCTAGTGCTTGAATCTCACATTCACCATTTATCCTTTGCCCATTACAAAAAAAATGCAGCCTTCTCCACTTGCTGCTTGCCAAAAATAAAAAGTCCAAGCATCTTTCAACGCAATCCTCTTATTCATATTAGATTCTTTTATGTTGTCAATTTGGCTTTCTAGGATGGGGAGGTGAGATTTTTTTTAGTTTTGTGTCAATTGATCTTTATTGCTGATTGTGGAGGATTTCAAGTCTCCAATGACAGAAATTTGTACTTTTTTAGAATATATGTGAATCTTATCATATACATGGAGTTGGATTCCCTGAATCAGTCACTAAGAACACAGAGGTAGCATTCCAATGTTAGACTAGTTTAACAAATTAAATTTTCAGATAGCTTTACTTATTTATAGATAATATATATCTAGGATTGATTCTTCGGTAGACAGTTCATGACTTTTTCTCAGAGGTTTTAGTCACAATCCTGATTGAACGTGAAGGTAATATAAAATGTTCCTTGTGATTGTACTAGCCATTCTAAATGAATATTGTCTACTCCCATTTCTTTGTTGTTTTCACCTTTATCTTGAAGAAGCATGTGCATTATTGATTAGAAAAATGTTGACTGCTGCAGTGAAATATGGTGATGGTCCAGTCGAGCAGGAAAGGGTAGAGAGCCTCCCTAACAAAAGCATTTAGCTTGGCTTGGACAACTATTGAACCGCACAGTTCGCCTCTTCAAGTTTGAGTTGTACTAACCTGTCCGCAAGATCTGCTAGAAAGTCGCAGCTTGATTACTGTCCGCCTAGATTCTGGAAGCCTGCTACAAAGTTGCAGCTGGGTGTTGTAAAGCTATTATAGAGGAGTGGACCAACAGATTGCTAGAATCTGCAAAACCTAGTCCTCAATGTTGCTGTGAGGGTCTTGAACATTGATGGATAAATTATAGGACACATTTGATAGATTAAAAAGCTTTGCCAATAAATGGTTAGCCTGGCTGATGGTAATTGATGAAGAGCAAAAGCTTTTGGTTGAGAACTACATTATACTGCAGTGTGCCATCTGAGTTCAATAGGAGCAATTCTAATCCCTTGTATAAAAAAATTACATCATTATTAACATTTGTGAAATCTGTGGCAGAATTCTATACAATTGTCCAGCATCTTTAACCTTATCTATAAAATTGTTTGATGAGGACGAGTTATTCTCAATATATTTATTTGTGCATTTGGTGTAACGAATTTGTGAAGCAATAAGAAGCAGGTGTTCCAATTCTTAACTAAATGCTTGTGACAAGCAGCTTTGCAATGCCTGCAATATTGTTGATGGCAAGTGAGGCATGCAGTTGCAGAGGATTCAGTACAAAACCCAGTAAAGCAGAGCAAAGTAGTGCTGTTAAGGCATTGAGGAACAGTGATACAATCGAACAGAGACAAAAAAGATCACACGGCAGAGCTATAATCCGATTGAACCACAACTCAGTCTCAAATATGTTAGGTTTCACTATGACTACATCATATTTACCAATAACAACCTGGAGATGCAATTAATAATTTAATATAATGCTTGAAAACATCACATTATACAACTAGAAGTTGATAATTGATCACACGATCATATTACATCAGGACCACTATCACGAGTCCGACAACCACAACAAGAAGAGACGACAACTAATGTCAAGATAATTGATCCATGAGCAACTGGTTGCGGATCGGAGAAACAAAGCACCGTGCCATTAAGCTTAGTCCACCATGTCAAAAGTTTCAAGCCTCAGGATGGAAAAGTATAAAATAGTTAGCCGACCCACAATCATAAATATGTAAAGCTTCATGATGACCACAAAATTTGAAATTGCTATACAGAAGCACTTAATGCGGGTGCGTTTCACCCAGTGAAAGCCTTCCATTAGGCTGTAACTGCAGCTCAAGCAGCATTATCGCTTCCCATGGCATGAACCATCGTAAAACGAATGGTAACAGGTCCAAATTGACTTGCTACTCTCAAAAAAGAAAAAAACAGAAAAATAAGTAAAGATTCATACCTTGCTGACGATATTGTTGGAGAGCCAATCCAGTCCCTCGTACAAACCTTCACCAGATGTAGCACATGTGCTCTGTATGTACCTATAGATATATCACACATTTCTTGGTCACTGGGCTAAGCACAAAAGCCAAAATCTCTTTCTCCTATAAAAGAAGAGATGAAGTATGATTGTATAAACATGCTTTGCTGTTGAATTAAAAACAGAACAAAAACAATAAGGAAGAACAAATAAAATAAAATTCATGTCGCAATTGCAGGAATGAGAAGACAGCAGTGACAATTAAGTCAAATTTATGTAGGTTGGACAATTGGCGATAAAACAAGAGAATTTTTCTAGGTAACCTGCTGTCCACCTATAATTTCAAAGAATCCGATAATTTTAAGAAGACAGTAAAAGAAGATGGAGCATTTGGTTATGGTTAGTTGTTCCCAAATAAAAGGCTGGATGATTGGTTACTATTGGCTATTAGCAGAGGAAGTAATAGGTCAGTTGGAGATAATAATAATGAGGTTTAAGGGATTTGAAAAATAAGATAATAGAGTAGAAAGATGACACCGCTGCATGAAATGTTTGGCCGTAAATGGTATGCAACACATTTTAAAATTATTATAAGAAAAACATGGAATTTCTCAGTCTTGACTACAAATCTTTGCTTAGGGAGAAAGAGATGTACCAGTGTCGTTGACGCAGGGAATGGAGGCCAAGCTTATCCGTAATTTCAGCTGCATTCATTGCATTTGGAAGATCTTGTTTATTTGCAAACACAAGCAACACAGCATCACGTAACTCGTCCTGCATAAAAACCAAAGAAATTCAGTAAATAAATTCAACTTAAGCATAAAATTAAATTAGAAAAAACATTTTAAAAAGCAACCATCATCAATTTGATGTTTTAGTTTCCACTAAACAACTATTGATCCTAATCTTCAACAAAATTGAAGAAAAGAAACCGAACCTCAAAGGAACAGCAAACATTGAGAAAGCAAGTTTCTCTCTTTTTTTTTCTTTTCTTGAAGCAAACATCACTTGGCATAACAATCCTGAAAGCAAGTTTCTCAAAGGAACTGGACACTTCAGCTGAAGGCCTGAACCCAACAGATTTGAACATCAAAATGGAAGAGGATCACTATTCTTCTCCAATCCTCACCTGCCACTATGTAATTGTTATTGTTCTGGATCTTGATACTTCAACAATTCCAACTAACATCTTTCCTTTGTACCCCTAATGTTACCCTGACAATCACCTTAAGTTGCTTCTGCCTTTTGGTCTTTTATTGATTGACTATGGTCATAATCAAATGGAAAAAAACATAAAATAGAGGATTTTTGGTCAAAGTTAAGTGTTGAACATACACTAGCATAAAAATGTGCATGAAAACACAATTATGTTCAATTATCAGACTGTACCTGATTGTCATTCAGCTCAGCTATGCCGAATTAGAGGAATCATAATGGTTATCAACAAACCAAATCAACTCACCTCATTTAGCATCCTATGCAGTTCATCTCTTGCCTCAATAATACGATCTCTGTCATTGCTGTCAACAACAAAAATAAGGCCCTGAGTGTTCTGGAAGTAGTGCCTCCATAGAGGTCTGATCTGTTGCAATAAAACATCAAATTAGTAAAATCAACAATGGCAAGTGACAAACAACCTCCAACATCTTCACATGCCGTTAGCACAAATAAGATCTACCTACCTTATCTTGACCACCAACATCCCAAACGGTGAAACTAATGTTCTTGTACTCTACAGTCTCCACATTAAATCCTGAATTAAAGAAGCATATAACATAACAACACAAGGAAGACCATTTAAAATTAAGAAAAATTGTGTGATTTGGAAAAAAAAGCCCCAAAAAGTAAGAATCTGCCTGCATGACTGAATTGTTGTCTTGAAAACTTATGAAGATAAATAAGTCAAACCCACCAAATGATAGGTTCATGCAAACTATAAATAATAACCTAAACCATTTGCAACAGATATAGACTAATAGCTTCAAAAATATGTAAAAATCCTTCTACCAAAATAATGTCATCCATCCTAAAAATATTGGAGGGAACTTTTGAGTAATATTAATTTGCATCCCCAGTCTTATGTGGAAGGGCCATATAAAGTTTGGAATACATAAGATACCATTAAAGTGCAGATTGAGCCTTACTATTCAAAAAGAAAATAATAAGACACTTGGAAAATTTTAAGTTGTCTCAATAGATACCTCAAACTATATTTTTTTATGTTCACTGAATGTTTTTAATTTAGCAGCATGATTATTGCCTTTCATATAACAGATGAACTTGAACTAAAAGCAAGAAAATTAGAAAGGAAAAAAGAAGATGGAGAAGATGACAAAATTCATTATTTAAAGGATCATATAAGAAGTACAAACCAGTTTTAACAATTGATACCAATGTTTCTTTCAGAACGTAGCAAGGACAATATCAAATTGATCTGCAGCGTAATTCTGAAAAACATTTGTTTCACTTCAGCTTATCAGTAGCCAACAGAAAGCCTTAAGCTTGCTGTCACATAAAGGGACCAGTACGCAACAGGCATAATAATAACATTCCACAATTCGCAATATATGGATTTAAGGGAGGGAGGAAATGCATGCTTCATCGTAGAACGGGCGCGTTTTCCTTAAAAATATTCCCCAAAAACAAGTGCTTTCAACTAATACAGAGAACACAAGATCGGATTTGGAAAGGAAGAAAATGTGTGCTGACCTATAGTGGGGATGGTAGTGACTATTTCTCCGAGCTTGAGCTTGTACAAGATCGTCGTTTTACCAGCCGCATCAAGCCCGACCATCAAGATCCTCATCTCCTTCTTCGAGAAGAGCCGGCTAAATAACCTCGTAAAGGTGAGCCCCATCTTGTTCACCGCTGATGAAGATACAACCCACACTGATCAACAGACGCACAAACATACATATCTAAAGCAATCCGAAGGATCGACAATGAAACCCTAAATCGAAACAACCAATTCGCAAATGAAATCAAGCAACAAAAGGAGTGATCGTTGGGTTCAGCGACAAAACCACTCACAAAATTATCGATGAGAAAACAAATTCGAAACGATCAAATCCACGAGAAGGAAGAGGACCAGTCGAATTGGAAAGGACGGAAGAACCACCGAACGAGTTCTCAGGCGACGCTTCTAGCCTCTCGATGAGTAGGACGAGAATGAAGGTCGCGGGTTCCCTCAGCGGTCACCATTATATAGTGGGGGGAAGGGGATGACAGCGGCCGCGTGTAACCCACGCACAGGGACGACGCCACCGTGGCCTGTCGGCTCGATCGGCCCCACGTGGGACCCACCGAAAGTCGAAATTAGTGAGGGGGTCCGTCCCCACTCCGTGCAATTAATGTGGTCCGTCCGATATCGTTCTGATTAAACCGGGGACCGTCACATCCAGCCCGGTTCGACCAAGTTCTGCCGATGAGATAAGCCACGAAACGTTAACCCGCGGACCATTGCTGCCATGCGAACGATGTGGGACCCCGGAAGGCCACCAATTGCCAAGCAGGTAGGAAATTGTAAGTACAGAGGTGGATAGAGTTTCAATTCCAGTCGGCGGTTCTCACGAACGGTTCAAACTCGAACCATTTTGCCCATATTATCATTTAACAGGAAAATGTTAATAGTTAAAGAGTTTTATTTTAAATCAGTAAAAGATGGAATTAAAATCTTTTAGAAATATACGCACATAAATTTAGATATAGAATTATTTGGACTGTGAGCTATTCTCTTCTCAATAAAGGAGGAATTAATGACCACTTAAAAAATAATATAAAAGGATGAAGATCAAGAAAAAAAGGACACGAGAAGAAAACAGTACACCAAAAAAACAAAAAGCAACTCTTGATGATCTCGTTAAGAACACGTAGATACTAAGAGCTGCATATTGCAAACGAGAAACGAGATAATAGGAAATCAAGATAAGCTAATTTGAGCATTCTTAGAGTTAATACCTCAAACGCTTCCTATGATCTCCCTTCCTTCCTAAGCACCAAGGAGCGACTTACTCGACCACTCTGCAACTCTGCGCCGCCGACCCCTCTGCAACTGCTGCAACCCCGTTGTTCTCAATCGACCTCTTCTTCTCTTCTCCCTTCCGCTCGACCACCACCTTCTGCAACCCAGTCAGCCTCGAAGACCGACGCCATAAGGCCAGACGGTGGGGGTTTGTTGGCAATCTCAACCGCCGGATCGATGCACGCCCTCAAAGCGATCGAGCCTTCTGAGATCGCCGTCCTCCCAAGGATGTTCGCAGACCACGACGGCAAAGGCGGCGCCTTTATAGACGAGTGCTTCAAGCCAGGGGAAGAGCGAGTAGGGGCGCAGCGTCCACGTCGCCGACGACGCAGGCGCTCAGGCCGACGAGCTCCTCCGCTAGGAACTTGAAGGGAAGCTGATGGTGGGCTTGAAACCTTCCAAACCTCGACAAAGGGTAGTGCCAGACTCCCAGCGACCACCGCCGCCGGCTGCCGCGCGGAACAGGGGAGGGGATTTTGCCGCGTGAGATCGGCGCGTAAATCAAGAAACTCCCATCGACCGTTGTTGTTGTCGTTGTTGTTGTAAATGCACGATATATGGACCGGCCGGTTCGGTACAACGATTCACGTCAAACCCGAAAACGACCCATAATCAATAGATGGCGAAAAAAAACCAGGTTTTTTTATATATGCTTTATATTTGTTCTTTCTTGGATTTTAAAGACAGTGCTGATGGAGACGCGGTAAGATAAAGACATCAATACCAAGGTTTCCTATTTCGAGTAGGATTACATATTTATAGGCTTCGGAGGAGTCTCAAGGCACACACACACTCTCTCTCCTCTCCCTCTCTCTCTCTCTCTCGCTCTCTTCTCTCTTCCCGTTCGGAACGGCGAAAGCTCTGCCCTCCTCTCCGATGGAGATCCCGAAGCCAGCAGCGGAAGATTGGAGTTGGCTTGCTACGGAGAATGGGTTCGATCATCAAGAAGAGCCGCCTGAATTTGTGAGTCTCCCACCTCCATCTTTTCCTTCGTTTCTTGATGCGGAGGGTTTGATCGCCGAAAGGCGTCGATCGGTCTCGAGTGCATTTGAGAATTATGGGTCGGACGGAAACCAGGGCTGCTTTCTCCTATTCTCTTCTCATCCTCGTCCTGTTTGTGTTTCTTCTTCTTGGCAGCGAAAGAAGTTGGACACATTGGTGCTCTTCTTAAACAAAGCTTTCTGGATCGTCTCACGTCAATTCTACTCGTAATTTTGCCAAATGGAGGGGAGATCGGATCATATAATCAATCACATGAAACAATATATGTGTTCCATTAATGAAATGTATACATTCCAAGGAGTCTTACAAATCAAGAAACACTATAAATTCTCACCTTATTCTTGCTTTAAGGATTCGTGCCATCAAGCCAATCCTTCATCGGATCTCCAGCACTTTTGTTTTTTATATATATTTGAAGTTTTGGTCAAGGATGACACAATAAATCATCTTCAGATTGAAAGATTTAGCATGCTTAACTTAATTATTGATTGACTCTGCGACCCAAATCCATCAATTTCATGTTAGGTTCAGGTCAAATCAGTAAATTAGATTAAGAATTATCATAATATTAGTTACGACTTAATTTGCTAAAAAGTCTCTTATGTATCAAGTCTTGGAAATAAAGAACGCCGTGGGAATGTTTACTGATGCAGCAAGAATTTTTGCGTATGTTTTGTCCCATAACATTATTTGGCTACTTTGCTATTGTTTATTACTGCATGGATTCTTTTTCTGTGTTGTATATAGTCAGTCAAATTCATGAAATATGATGATGCATGGCGGCTATGCTTCCCATGCAGGCACTGTGCTGCGACGAGTGAGCGGTGTGCAAACATCAAAGTTGCAGCTCTTGCATACAAATGTGTGGAGGTGACCCACTTCAGAATCCTTATGCTTCTTCGGTCATCATCAAATCTTCCACCTGCTGTAGGTAATAATAATATCACACCATTTGTTTCTACTGCTGTTGGGTTCTAAATGTTTCGTAATAAATCTTCCGAGTCAAACATTCAATCCAAAATATTAGTTGATACATTATGGGCTAACTCCAATATATATCATCCTATTTCGTTGATATATATCAATATGGGACTATTCTCTTAGTCTTTTTTTTTCGACCTCTTTTCGCACATGAATAGAGTCAAACACTAATTGAATCCAAAAGTTTAAGCTAATAAACTATGGGTTAGACTTAGATATATATATTATCTGATATTTTTTATGTTTATTAATATGAGATTATTTTTTTTAATCTTCTTATCACACATGAATATCTATCTCTGTAAAACTTCGTTAATTAGCTCTTCCCATTAAATCAATTCCTCTGGCTTGGCTAGCAGTGTTATCTGCTTACAACTGCAGGTGATGGATGTGAACCTCAAAACAAGAAGAGGCGATTGGATGTCGTCGCAGAGAAGACTCTAAATTCTGCATCTAAGCTGCGTAAGCTCGTGGATGCTGTAAGTAATACCACCATTCTGCAAAGACTTTATTCTCGTAGCTTTAATCCATGAAACATTTTGGATTCAATGTTTAATTTGCAGGCAGAGCATGCGGAAGCCGCGATGGACGCAACCTCCAAATGTCATCGTGCCTTGGAGTCGGCTGCCAAAGACAACAACTCATCAAGCGCCGAGGGGTTCCGTTCCATGACGGAAGCCATCGAGTTCAGTTACTACGACGTAGAAGGCTTCATTCGCCTTCTCCGATTAGCTCTCAAGAACTGTACCGCATGAGAAATCAAGATTGACTAAAGAGAGAGAGCGTTCAGTTACTACGACGTAGAAGGCTTCATTCGCCTTCTCCGATTAGCTCTCAAGAACTGTACCGCATGAGAAATCAAGATTGACTAAAGAGAGAGAGAGAGCCCAGTCTTCCTGCATCGTTATGTACATATCCATCATCCTTGCCGCTTTTCATGGAGTGTTTTGGCAACTACACAAGCAGGTGGCTACAGATATGGAAGCCGTCATATATGCATGTATGCATGGGCGTCGACGGAGCTCTTCATGCTCAGTCGATCAAAAGCTTAATGAATATTTTTTTAGTGCAACGGAACGCTAGTAATCTATCTCGTGTATTGCGGGGGGTGTGTGTGCGTCTTGTGTGTTTGAATGCTGTGTGCACAAGAGTCGGTGTTCTTGGTGGTGATGCAACCTCCTTCGCTTTGGTTCTCCATTGCCGTCCATGTTAAGTGTGATCGAGTTCGGTGCTTCCGTATGTTACTGGTCCAAACACTGTATCATTATGTAAACCGATGACTGTTTACGTCACAGCTTTGCGAGATAATCTGATCGTATGCGTTATAACAATCATGTTATGAAGATTTACCCCAAAGAAATATCCGCAAGCTCTCATGTTTCCCACCCTTGCGTGATCCGTCGTTATACTTGTGCTCGAGGTCCTACGTGGTGGTACGGAATAAGAGGGCACGTGTGCATAAGATATCTGCTCCTCGTAGCGTTCCAACAGATGGATGGGGTAGATCGAACCATATAATTTATATAAAGAAATATTAGAATATGATTCGATATTTTTCTTGTATCGTTGTGATTATTATACAAAGGACGAAATTACTTGTTAGGTCATTGAGTTCGAGAGAAGGAGAGAAAATAATGGCAAAAGTGCTTATTATTTCTTATTAAATTCACCGAGGAAAAATTAAAAGAAAAAGGCTTTCCAAATTTTGGGTATATATACAAGCAGAAGAAATCTCTGCACAGAGAAGACAAAAAGTTCCAATCTTTACACGTGAAAGATAACAAAGAAAAAGGAAAGCAAAGTATCAAAGTCCTCCTCTCCTCTCCGTTGGGGGTGGCAATTGTTGCCGCTGCAACCAACCTACTACACAGCCTCTCACCCGACCAATAATGCGTAGGGCAATTCTTGGTCTTCATCAAGTGGAACTTTGAGAGGGGAAGCTGGCCTTGGAGCAGTGCTATCGACGTGTCTCTTGTTCCAGTGTTGAAGGTGACTCTGGTGCCGTGGCATACTGCAAATGCCTTCCTTGGCCAGACTGCTGCAGCATCGATGCAACTTCAGTTGCTGATAATAAGGCAGCTGCTTCCTGTGTGTTCATAATAAGAGTATACATTCAGAATAAAATTATAACAGTGTGACAAAGACTACGGAAGGTGTTGATGAAACTCAGTAAGATATCTGCTGTCACTAATGTTAGGAAGGGAAACAAAGGAAAATGCATTTTTCCGTTACAACATTTTTGCATAATTACACATGTAAGGATGACTTTTTATGTGTAATAGGTTGTTCCTTTGCAACCTGCTCCTCTGACTCCTCATTGATAGGGGCTTTGTGCCCTGAGTTCATACTTAGCTCGACTTTACCCAAGTCAGACAATTTTTTCCGGTATACAATCTAGTATGTTTGCAAATGCAACACTCGGTACTGTGGGCTGAGATGACCAAGATAGACCAACCAATGCTAACATATGTATCAGTCACTTGTTTTTGTAAGTTTGTCATGATTCTGTTCACTGACCAGTTCTCTGTGTACACAGTCCAATTATTTTGAACATGTCCAAGTTTTAGATTGGTCTCGATCCGTTATGATCATTTAGATAATTGTAAGGTAAAATTATTCAAAGGAGAGGCATAAAATGTCTAATCAATTTGTTTTGCTATTAAATTGATATGGGGTTAGCAAACATTTCATGAATAATCTAATCAATTTGTAATTGGAATCCATGTTTTATTTTTTGATTATAACATAATAAAAATGGAAAAGCGTTTGAAATCAACATCCTGTCATATAGTTGACATCACATCAGTTCAATCATCATGAATGTGACATAACACGAAGGTGGCAAGCAGGCCTCCTAACACTTGACCTAAAAAACTGGTCCCTGCATGATTGACAGCCAAACTGCACTTAGCAACAACTACCGGCAATTCGTCCCAATCTACTTTGAATGTGATTTATTTTACATATAAATATTTTTTATAATCTTTAAAATAAAACGTGATTTTTTAGAAATAATTTTAAGCTTTAAAAATTTCTCTTACAGCTTCCTCGTAAATTTTTATATACCACACATTTAATCTCATTCGTTCTATCCACCTCACTTTGATCCGTGGGACATCTTTTGCTTTAATGTCTGTTCCAACCTAGATATTATCATTATCATTGTCTTCGTCTTCTTTGCTCTCATCTTTCATTGCTTTATCACCAATGTGCACCATGAGATTATTATTATTTTTTATTCCGACTCTTCACCTCGTCGTCGTCGTCGAGACCCTTGAATGTGTCCTAGCCCATGACGATGTCATCCTCCTTTGCCACATCACCCTAGGCCTTCCCAATCATGCCATCTCTTACGGTGCCATTCTCGCTAATAATGACCTCATAAAGATAACTTCATATAGAATTTGTGGAGATAGTAGCAACCCTTATGTTACCTTTTTCCTCATGCGAGTATTGCGACTAAACACGATTAAACTGATAGGCGGAACGAAAGCACGCAAGACAATCCTAAATTCTTTTCACGTAGAAGTGGTGATGGATGCAATGATAAGGTCGAGGTGGAGATAGAGGTGGGTCCAACCATGAGGCGGAGGTTGTTATACAAATTCAATACTAGAATTTGTATTATAATTATATAAACTATATGGTCTTAATATACATCCATTAAACTCGCCAGGCATAATATAAAATTTAATTAATACTAGCTAACTCGATGGCACTAAAATTATCTAATTCCATTGTTCATCGATGGAGAACATATGTATATCTCGTTAGATGTTGATTTGAAACAAGCCTAGAAATAGTGACCAAGTACACATAGTAACCCTACAAACAGAACACAAAAATATAAGTCCACCACCAGTACTCAACTCATGTAGCCTTCAATCACGTCCAATTTGATCACTCAATCCAATTTAACAGTGTAACAAATGCTATTTATTTACATTTTATCATGTTATTAGTACATCCAAATTTTAATTATCTTCGATACGAAGCACCACTATGAACATTTACATATTATCACATCAATTGATCGCTAGGAATAATAATAATAATAATAGCAAGGATGGGCATTTTCGTAAATATGAAGAGCTGAGTGCGATCACTTTTTGGCGGCTGCTGGCACGCGCTCCGTTACGAGTCTCCGCCGCCGTTAACTCGTCGCTCTACGGTATATTCGTCGTCGTCTTCGTCTTTTTCCTGCCCTTCGAAGCGGTCTTCCCTCTCTCGGTACTTATCTGCCTTAAAAAGCGGAGAAGAAGTTCCTTAAGAGAATTCTCCTTTCGTGCAATTTGGTTTCTCTCTGCGGATTCAAGATACCGCCGAAGGAATCGGAGACCCTCCGCAACGGTAATTTGCCTGCTCTGCTCTATGAAAATCGATATGGTTCGATCAATTAATGATCGAAGAATTCGCTGTTCCCTTTTCAACTCCGCCGAGCGCCCAAACAGTTGGATTTTTTATTTGAATTAGTTCGACTCTTCACTTCCTTTTGCTTTGTTTTTTGACTGTCGGCAGAAAGTGAGCAGATGATGACAACCGCTGGGTACTACCATGAAAAAATACTGCTTTTTTTTCGTTTGTCGTTGAGATTTTTTAGTGAAAAATGGTAGTTCTCCAAATATTCACCCTTTGTTTCTCGAAAAGTAGGGTCTTGATTCGAGTTTGTGGTTGGAGGTTTCTTGTGGAGACCGAGTTTTGGTTTTATGTCCTCTGTTTAATTGAATTCAAGTGAATTCTCGACTTATATTGATCGAGAATTAAGTCGATCTTTGAATCTTTTTAAAGATTGTATTGATTGAATTGTTGGGGGGACTAGTCTCGCCAGGCTCTTTCCTCATCATATTCTGGTTTTCTCCGTCGTTTTCTTGGTCAACTATTTATGCTTGCGTGATGAAGAAGAACAGGCGACGTCATAAATTCTCCTTTCTTCTTTGCTCTATAACCATTAAACGTGCAGTGCCTGTTAGCAAAGTGGTCCGGATTCTGCTTGCATCCGTTGTTCTTCAATTTCTCGTAGTTTGGTGTTAGCTTTCTCACGAATTCTCTTAATTTCAACTATTAAAGAGTTTCTGCTGCACAGATTAGTTTTTGGTGTCATTAGACTTCTATCTTATCATCTTTATAGTCGATGCATATCTTCTTTTTATGTATTTGAGTTTACACTGTATTGACATTATCTTGTGAATTTGCTCATGTTTTTCTTTTCAGGATTTACAAGGTTTTCCTTATCTCGTATGAGACAATTCCTCTCCCCTAGGATAATTACTATTTCTAAGGTAAAACCGTTGTCTCAAGATCAGTATTCTTGATCCCTAGTGTCCCTTATATTATTTTGTGTGTGTTGGAAATTCTTGCTTTTGCATTAGAATTATACGGTTATCTGAAGCCTTTTGAGTTCAGTGAATTGTGAGAATACAAGTGTTTAACCAAAAAAATTTGCTTATAGAGGTGAATTTGTGCCTTGATTATGTGGAACCGCACAATTGTTCGCGGATGAGGAAGTTCTTTTCATTCAGATCGGTGGAATCTAGCAGTCCAAATGGCAATTCTCTACATCCAGGTCATTCATCTTCTGATGACTTGGTCTGTTGTGAGAAATTAGGGGACAGTCATTCAAACTTTTCGGTGCGTGAGAAGGTCCATGATCATTCCCAGATAGTGAAAGACAGCACTCTTAGTCCTCAATATCCAGAAAATGAAGATTCATCTCATTTACTTCTTAGAAGAAGCTGTTCACTATCATCCTGTACCATGAACGGCGGTGGCTTCAGAGATGGAAATCTTATTTCTTCGAGTGATTTGAGCAGACCAGCATCTAGTAGTGGTAATTCACCACATCGTGCATCTAGTTTCCGGATGCAGTAAGTCAGCTATGTCTACTTATTTTCACTGCATTTGATTCTTTGATCTTTTGTTCATGTGCAGTTTCTTCCTAGTTTCTGCTTGTCAAATTTCATGTTTTTAATGAAGATTCTTTTGGTTTGATGAATATAATATGCTACTTTTCTGGTGTATATCGTGATGAAAATTGTAATTCACTGAATGTGCTGCTCAGTACCTTAAAATTTGTTTTCTGAGGATGAACTATTAATTTGCCAAAGGATTAAGATGTTATAGGCTTTTATACTGTTTTCTATGCTTGATTAACTGTGGTTGATGACAACTCCTAGACGAAAACTTCAAATACAAAAAATTATAAAATGAGGCCTAGGAATGTTTTTCTAAAATATTTTTTTGGCACTTATGTAGTAATTGGTTTATAGAAATGAGAAGTCATTCGTTATCAAACAAGTTAAGTTTGACATATTTTTGTCCAACTTTGTAGACAATACATCTTGCATCTATAGTACTATCATTTATAGAACTCTGTAGACAATACATGATTGTTAGATCCAGTTGAGGTGGGTGTGCAAATTTTATTGATGTTTCTACATCTGCTGAGAGTGTCATGTATATGTGGAGGCATTCTTTATTTTTGTACAACACATACTCCAACATTCATCATGTACATGAACAAACCGGCACGTTCCAGATTTTATTTTTCACTTATTGAAGATGTTAGGTACTGAGCTAAACTTGGATATTTCTGTGCCAAAGCATTCCCATATATGGATGTTTGTTTTCTCTTGTAATTTTTTTTATTCTTTCCAATTTAGCTGCCATCCACTGACACAAGAGAGATCTTCAAGACCTAGAAGCAGTGAACAGCCTCCGTCTCAGCATTTTCATGCTGTTCAGAAATATAGTTCTCTTAAATCATTAAGAGAATGTGAAATTCCATCAAATTCACCAAACAGTTCTCCAGTTCCTTCAAGATGCAATGTGGTTCACCTATCATGTTTTCCAAAAGGAAATGGACTTCTTGACCAGTTCATCGATGCAGAGGATCAGGAAGTTAAACCCGAGACACATACTGAAAAATGTTTATCTGAATCTGGAATTAACTGTTCCTTGGCAGAGAATCAAGCATATCCAAGTGCGGGAAGTCCACAACAATTTTGGTCTGTGGCACTGTCTTCACCAATGTGCAGGAAAGAGAATTCTAAAACTTTATCAGTTAGGGAGGAGATCGATTCGTCTCATCACCCATCTGCACGAAATTGGGCAAGAGATGATTATGAGACAGTATCCTCATCAAGATGCATACAAAAGAGTATTAATAAGTCATCACATCCATTTCATGGAAGATTATCAATGAATGCCCGAGATTATGACTCCGAAAGTACTACTACCTTTGAGGATATATACATGGATTCATTTGAAATGCAGCCTACTTTGCATTCAGATGACACCGTGCAACATTTTTCAATCGATGACCATTCAAGTTACAAGAATTTAACTGGTCATTTCGCTCAGGATTTATTGGGGCTTGAGAAGTATGATTGTTTTCTTGAAAATGGAGCAACAAGCACTAGAAATGGTAAAGCAATGAGTTCTGGGCTACAAGATACAGATGAAGTGTTGCATAAAAAGTTGAAAGAGGTAGATAGGATGATTGAGCTCCTACCTGACGAGGACTTTGATCTCGAGGAACTTCAGAGTGGTGATTTGAACGTGCCTTCATTGTTTCAAACAATTGAAAATATTAAAGAAGTCAGGAAATTCTTGGTGCTAGAACTCTCAGCACAAATAAAATGCAGACTTGCAGAAAGGCATGCTGCAAAAGGGAATTTGAGACGAGCTAGGATAGATCTCAAGACTCAAACTAGAAGGCTGGAACAGGAGAAGAATGAACTTCAGTTTATTTTAGAGAAAGAACTAGATAGAAGGTCAAGCAGCTGGTCCATGAAGTTTGAAAAGATTCAGTTGGAAGAGCAGTGGCTTCGGGAACGGGTAAGGGAACTGGCAGAGCAAAATATGTCTTTTCAGAGAGAAATTTCTTCACTTCAAGGCATTAAAGGGGATAGTCAAACTAGGGTTGTGGATTCCGATATAGAACTAACTAATCTAACAGCTACTTTGG
>LVTN01002868.1:8851-25247 GCA_001649415.1 Musa itinerans
GAAGGTCAGAATTGATCATCTCTGTTTTGCAGAATCGATAGAATCAATTTAAACAGATGTTTCAGAAGGCAAACATACTTTAAAATTTCCAAATTATATGCCAAAAGAAAGATATGCGAATCTATTTTCCAAAGAACTAAGTTTTACATAATTTAGAGTTTTCACTAGAGAGTTATGAGCAATTTAGTAACAGAAGGTCAGAATTGATCATCTCTGTTTTGCAGAATCGATAGAATCAATTTAAACAGATGTTTCAGAAGGCAAACATACTTTAAAATTTCCAAATTATATGCCAAAAGAAAGATATGCGAATCTATTTTCCAAAGAACTAAGTTTTACATAATTTAGAGTTTTCACTAGAGAGTTATGAGCAATTTAGTAACAGAAGGTCAGAATTGATCATCTCTGTTTTGCAGAATTGATAGAACCAATATAAACACATGTTTCAGAAGGAAAACGTACTTCAAAATTTCCATGTTGCTGTCAAAAGAAAGATATGCGAATCTAGTTTCCAAAGAACCAAGCTTTGCATGATTCATAATTTTCACTACAGAGTTATGACCAATTTAGTAACAGAAGGTCAGAAGCTGTAGTATCTGTTTTACCGAATACATGAGGTCTTTTCATTCATATGTTTGGATAGGTAAATTTACTCCAAATCTTTAAATTTTTTTATATCAAATGAAAGCTCTTTAAGTCTTCTTTCATATGAAAGAGGTTTTTCCTCAATCCGAATTTGGTTCAAAAAGTTATGGCCACAAGAGTACTGAAAGGTCAAAATCTGAAAAATTCCAGATTCAACATTTGATGTATAAACGGAATAGATATCTTACATGAAGCCACAATCGTCCAATTTTCTCAAAATCAAAGTGAAAAAAAGGATCAAAATTTATCTCTAGGATGGGTTAGAACACTTGCCTTAAACAAATTTGAGTCCCAAAAGTATGGAATTGATACAAAACCTCAAGCCAAAGCAAAGCTTTTTCTTCTTCTTCTTCTTCTTCTTCTTCTTCTTCTTCTTCTTCTTCTTCTTCTTCTTCTTCTTCTTCTTCTTCTTCTTCTTCTTCTTCTTCTTCTTCTTCTTCTTCTTCTTCTTCTTCTTCTTCTTCTTCTTCTTCTTCTTCTTCTTCTTCTTCTTCTTCTTCTTCTTCTTCTTCTTCTTCTTCTTCTTCTTCTTCTTCTTCTTCTTCTTCTTCTTCTTCTTCTTCTTCTTCTTCTTCTTCTTCTTCTTCTTCTTCTTCTTCTTCTTCTTCTTCTTCTTCTTCTTCTTCTTCTTCTTCTTCTTCTTCAATTCCCTTCCCATCTCAAACCAACGTTGCAGCAAGAATCCCTATTTGGTTAAGTTTCCTTTAATCTCTCATTTAATTACTTTTGGCTAGTTGCAAGGTGGCAAACATATATGAAAAGGGGCTAGGTGTCATCCATAGAACCAACATGGGTGGCATACTTAGGTTAGCTAGTGACACTTGTCCATCATTATTTTTATTTTTTATTTTTATTTTAACTTAAATCTGAATCTTGCATAAATCATCTCAAATTTTTAATATTCACATTTAGGTCCCTAGTCATAAACTTCTAATATAAAATTATTTAATATAAAAGAATTATTAGCTAATCCTCATATTTACAAACAAGCATTTATAAAATTTTCAAAAATGGGGGATGTTGCAATTCGGGCATCGGGCCGATGGATCAGATATTGTGCCAAGGAGATATTAAGTTATGGGAGTCAATATACCGATTGGGCAATATGCCAAAGAAGAGAACGATACACTGAAGGATCGGAAGAAACACCGGAAGAACCACTGACATGCCGGACAAAGGATTCATGCTTTGTAATCACTTGTCTAAGATCAAAATAGTTTAGGGGGCTAATTGAGTTAGCTTTTGGTGTAATCATGCTAACTCAATTAGGGGCCAATTGAGCCTTAATTAGAACTGATTTGGGCTCATTGAGAGGCCTATTTAGTGACCCAAAAGTTGGGTCATGTAGTGGCACCGCCAGATTAGGCGGTAGAACCGCCTATAAGTTAGAAAACTCGAAAAACTCAGTCTCCGAGGTTGTCAGGTAGTGGTACTGCCCATACTCGGAAGACCTAGAAATTTAAATTTTTGGCTCCATTTTTTAAACCATTTGCGGCCTATAAATACCCCACTTGGGTAATAAGAAAGGAGTAAGAATTCTTGAGAAAAAAACTGAGTAAACTCTGCCAAAACTTTGAGTTCCCTTCTCCTAGTGCTTAGAGTTAGTCCTAAGGGAGGTGTGTGAGGGACTACTTGTAAAATAGTGGCTTGTAAGGGTTGTCTCCTAAACCCATGAAATGGAGAAAGAGTTCTAAGAGGATAGTTGGTCTTCGCCCATTGAATGAAGACTGTTAGTGGATGCCGGTAGCCTCGACGGAAGAGAAATCGGGAGTGGATGTAGGTCACGATAATCGAACCACTATAAAACTTGGGTTGCATTTCTATTTGTGCAATTTACCTTTACTGCAAACTTCTTTAATTGCTTTACTTTCTTATTACACTCTTACGAGTGCTTTCAAGTTAAATACATTTCCAATATCAGTTTTATCAAAATGAAGATTTTTTAAAATCGATATTTTTATCCATTACACTAATTCACCCCCCCTCTTAGTGCTGACTCGATCTTAATAGTTGGTATTAGAGCCACGTTTTTTTCTCGTTTGGTTTAACAACCAAGAGAAATGGCTCTTTTTGGCTTTCAAGAGGGTCACTCTATCATTCGTCCTCCTATGTTTAATAGGATAGACTACACATATTGAAAAACTCAAATGAGAGTTTTCTTGCTTTCTTTGGATTTAAATTTATGGAGTATTATGGAAAAAGACTTTCAAAAGTCTTCTCTTCCATTGAACGATTGGAATGAGTTGGAGAAGAAAACTTTCTCTTTAAATGCCAAGGCTATGAATGTCTTGTTTTGCGCTTTAGATAAAAATAAGTTCAATCGAGTGTCTATTTGTGAAATGACTTTTGATATTTGGCACACACTCAAAATCACTCATGAAGGCACTAGGAGAGTTAAAGATTCGAAGATTAATCTTTTGATGCAAGATTTTGAATTGTTTTTTATGAAACTAAGCAAAACCATTGGAGACATGTACATCCGTTTTAAGGATGTCGTCAATGGTTTAAAAGCTCTTGGCAAATATTTTTCAAATTTTAAACTTGTTAATAAAGTTTTATGATCACTTTCTAAAAATTGGGATTCAAAAATAACGATAATACAAGAATCAAAGAACTTGAACCATTTTCCACTTGAAGAACTTATTGGGTCTTTAATGACTTATGAAATGAGTTGTATGGCACATGTTGAACATGATGAACTTAAGAACAACATTCCAAAGAATAGGAAGGATTGAGCACTTCGAACAATAGAATACCACTTGAGTGATAACTCAAGTGATGATGATGATGACTTTGAACTTCTCACTATAAAATTTAAAAAGTTCATGAAACAATAATTAAAGAATAAAAATAAACTTAAAAAGGATAAAACAACTTGCTATGAATGTAATCGGTTGGGGCACTTGAAAAGCGAATGTCTGCAACTAAAAAAGAAGTTGCCAAAGAAGAATGAAGCACTCAAGGATAAATCGAGCGCATCCAAAGACAAAGAGCAAACCAACAAAGGTGAGGTGGCCTTTCACAATGAGGTATGTAACACACCCAAAATATCTTTACCTTACCATAAAATTACTTAGTGCTTTCATGCTTTGATGAATTAGTTTTAAAAATATATTTTATCATGACAATTACATGTTTTATGATAAAGGAATAAAAATGTTAAAATTAAATGTAATGCTTGTACACCAAACAAGATTAATTCTATAAATGCTAAAATCTTTATCTTGATGATTTTTTATGATAAAGCCTGTTTTTTGGTTTTTAAACATTGATGCAAATTTTTGTTTGGCATAAAAAAGACAAAGGCATGCTTGTATGAAATTAATCACAAAATTTGAAACCGAAAGAACTAGAGCTATTCTTAATCTATCTATGTTGCTTTCATTACATTATTCGAAAAGTAATTTTGATGATCATTTTGGATTTGATAATTTATTTTTATATTTAACCAAACACTTGATTTATTCATGTTTACGACATGAGATGTATTTTATATAAATAATTTTGTTCTCGTATGATTTTATTGTCTAAAGAGAAAAATTATCTAAATGAATTATGATTATTCTTTTGATTACAACTTGAAAGTTTTCGATGAATCAAGATCTTTCATACTTTGTTCTCCTATGATTCTTTTTGCTATTTACTAAAAAGGAGACTTATCCTAATAAACCATGATATGCTACTTGACATCTTGATAATTTATGACTTGAGTTTTGTCATGTATTATTCCCCTCTTCTTCTTTCTTATTTACAATGACAAAGGGGAGAAAGGAAATCACTAGAATTTTAAGAGATTGAAAAATCTATTTATTTCATTTTGAATCTCTTGAAAGTGATTTTGATGATTTTGATTATTTGAATTTGAACGAGTTTTTACCTATATCATGATTTTGATTCCTCGAAATTATAACTTGAAATCTTTTATGAATCAAGATCTCTTATTACGTGTTCTCATATTATTTAAGAGGAGATTTTTTATTAATTATAAATTTTTTATTTATAACATGAGATTTTTGTATGAATCAAGATCATTTACTATGATTATTCTTTTCGCTATTTGAGTCATCCAAAAAGAATCATAATTTTTCTCTTGATTTTTTGATATTCATAATTTGAAATTTGGTTCATGACTCCCTTGTATTCATGAAGTATATATCACATTACCCAATTAATTTTTATTGATATTCTTCATGTGATGATATGAAATTAAGCATGAAATACTCATGATATTATGTTGATGTATACAAATGAGAATTCATGATCATGCATGGCAGGATGTAATGTAATTTAACATTTTAATACCATCATAATTTGGAATCTATATGATTTATATATCTCATGATATGATTGAATTATTGTTGGAAAAGAAAAAGAAAATTGTTAGCTTGCACATTGCAAAAGAGAACCAAAAAAATGCTATCTTGAATGATAAACTTTAATCTCCCAAATGCATAAACTCTTCTTATACATTTTTCAGATCATGATCTTGATTTCTTGATTTTTATGACTTGAGTTTTCTTTTAAATCAAGATCATTTCCTATCATTCCTTCTATTTACAAAAAAAGAGATTTGTCAAAAAATGACACATGGTCTTTTAGTAATCATGAATTAATCTTTCATTTTTTATGATTGAAATATTGATGCAAATTTATTGTTTATCTTTGTTATGATGTGAAAATTGATGTAAAGGAAAAGGAATTACAAAATTATATTCTTCCCTTCTTTTTTACAATGACAAAGGGGGAGATAAAATCTACTAGCTTGTACAATTCAAGAAAAAGCTAAAACTTGTTAGCTTGCACATTTCAAAGAAAGGCAAAACTTACTAGATTGCATATTCTAAAATGATGCATTGCTATCTTGCTAGTTTGCTATTTACTATCTTGCATTCTATTTCAAAAACTTGCTAGCCTTCATACTTCAAGAGAAGTAACACTTGCCAAATTGCTAGCTTGTATGTTCTAAAATGATGTAAAATTTGCTATGCTTGCATGTTCTATAATGAAGTAGAACTTGCATGTTTCAAAAATTGCTAGCTTGCACTTCTCAAAAGAGAAGAAAGAACTTGTTATCTTGAACATCACTAAGAATTGCTAGCTTGCTAACTCAAAAAAAAGGAAGCTAAATTTACAAACTTGCACAACTCAAAATTGTTGCTAGCTTGTATGTTGTAAAACTTGCATATCTCAAAAACATGCTAGATGCACTTCTCCTTTTTGTTGATGACAAAAAGGGAGAAGGTATGATGATAATCATGCATATTATGCCTAAAATGATAATTTGAAATTATGTATGATGATCATGCATGAAATGATGATTTTAAAAATATACATTATGTTTTCGAATGATGCATGCAATACTCATGATTTTATTATTATGTTGTATATGATGTTTTGCATATGATATAATTAAAATAGTTTCAACTTGGACTAAAAGGTCATCATTTATTTGAATGATGCCTTATTTTAATATGGCATATTGATAGGAGGAGTTTAGTTTAAACTCCGTCATCAATTGGTTGTCATCATAAAAAAGGGAGAGATTGTTGAATCATAGATTTTGATGATGAAATCAATTGATGAGTTTGTGATCTAATCTACGTTTTGAGTGATGCAAGACTAGCTTCGATCAAGGAGAGGCAAATTGATTAAAGTAGGAGGAATCAGACATTAGGCCGGAGTGAACATGTCAGAAGATTAGACATTGGGCCAGAGGATCGATCGATGTGTCGGTAGAAGGCTTCGTGCTGTGAATTCGAGCATCGAGTTGAAGGATCGAACATTGCGCCAAGGAGATTGGAAATTACAATAGTCAACATGCCGATTGGGCAATACACCGAAGGAGAGGACGATGCGCCAAAGGATCGGACGAGCGTCAGATGAACCAATGATATATTGGATAAAGGATTAATGCTTTGTAATCATTTATCTAAGGTCGAAGTAGTTTACGGGGCTAATTGAGTTACCTTTTGGTGTAATCATGTTAACTCAATTAGGGGCCAATTAGGCCTTAATTAGAATTGATTTAGACTCACTGGGAGGCTCATTCAGTGATTTAAAAGTTGGGTCAAGCGGTGGCACCGCCAGAACAGGCAGTGGAACCGCCTATGAGTTGGAAAACTCGAAAAACCTAATCTCCGAGGCTATCAAGCAGTGGTACTTATAGGGGTTCCTTGGAACTCTATAGGGGTTCCTTCCTCCAGGTTGCTGCTCAAAGGCTGCAAAAAAGATTCATCTATTTCTTCTCAAAAGAGGTTGAATACATGACTATTTATAGGAGTTCTAAACCCCAAAAGAGGTTGCTACTCAAGACTCCTACTTCTAATCAACTCTTAATGCTTCTCTAAGAAGCAACCTCCAAACTAATCCTATCCTTAGTCGGCCTCTTCACCTCTTTAATAGGGGTCGACTAGGTAGGTTTTACATGCATGCCTCTTTCAATGAAACTCAATTAGGACTCTCCTAGCTAGAGTCCTAACAGACCTGCCATCTTCAAAGCAGCCTTGTCCTCGAGGCTGACGATCCATGAATTCTAAGAATTTGATCTTCAAGTTATCATATTTCTCCCAAGTGGCATCTTCTACTAGTAGGTTCGCCCACTATATTAGCACTTCAATAGTGGGTCATCGTCATCGAGTCATGATCCATTGATCAATAATGGCACTCAACTAGATTTGGAGTTCTCCTTGGGTAGTCATATTTGGTAGATGGCTTTGGGCTATCTCGTTTTGTCCCAGCATGAGCTTTAAATACGACACATGGAAGACTGGATGGATTCGGGAGCTGGCGGATAAGTCCAATCTGTATGCTACCGCTCCGATGCGCTCTAAAATTTGGTAGGGTCCATAGAACCAAGGTGAAAGCTTTATATATGCTTTGGTTTGGATTGATGTTTGCTTGTATGGCTGGAGCCATAGGAAGACCTAATCTCCTACTGAAAATTCTCTTTTGCCTTTGTGTTGATCATATTGTTGTTTCATCCTTGCTTAAGCTACAGTGAGATTATCTTTTAGCAACTTTAGCATTTTGTCTCTGTCATGTAGTTCCCTGTCTACTTGTTCTACTTTAGAGGTGCCCAACACATATTTTAGGATCACAGGGGGGAGGTCGGCGATACATAGCCTCATAGGGAGTACATTTTATGGATGAATGATAAGTTATATTATACCACCACTTGGCCCAGGGAAGCCAATTTGTCTACTCTTTTGGCCAATTTCTAGTGAAGCATCTGAGGTATGTCTCCAAGCACCTGTTCACCACTTCAATCTAGCCATCGGTTTATGGGTGATACGCCGTACTCATTTTCAATTTAGTGTCCTGCATCTGAAATAACTCTGACTAGAATCTACTTATCAAGACCCTATCATGATCACTTATAATAGATCTCAGCATCCCATGCAATTTTACAATATTCTTCATAAAGATTCTAGCTATACTAGAAGCAATATAGGGATTACGAACAACACAATAGTGAGCATACATTGTAAGGCGATCCACCATAACAAAAATTGTACCTTTTCTATGTGATGAGGGAAGCCCTTTGATGAAGTGCATTGATATATCAGTCTATATTGAGTCTAGGATGGGTAAAGGTTGCAGCTTTCCAAGACTTGCTACTGTCTCTCCTTTATGTCGCTCACATACATCACATTGTGTCATAAATTTAGCAATAATATTTTTCATCCCTCTCTAATAAATATTTTTCTTAATTCTCTTATAGGTTCTAAGGAACCTAGAGTGCCTAGTTGTAGGTGTAGAATACATCTCTTGAAGGATGGTCTTTATGCAAGTAGAATTTAGCACAAGCACAATGCGTCCCTTATAGCGCAATTCTTTTGAGTCCCAACTGTAATGAGCCACAGAGTTTGGTGTTTTCTCCAATTTTTTTATGATCTTACTGGTCTCCAAATCTTCTTACCATTTCCTGTTAATATCCTTAAGGAAGTCGCTAGTTGGAAGTGAAATAGTCAAAAATTTAGCTTGCTCGGGTAGCCGCGAAAGCGCATCTGCAACGACATTCTCTTTCCCATTTTAGTAAGTTATTTCATAATCATATCCAAGAAGCTTTGTTACCTATTTTTACTGCTTGAGGAAAGATATCTTCTGCTCCAAGAAATATTTTAAGCTTTTATAGTCGGTCTTGATTTGAAAGCATCGCCCGATTAAGTACGATCTCCATTTAGTCACCACATGCACAATCGCGAGCATCTCCTTATCGTAAATAGTTATCCTGAGATGGGAAGGAGATAATGCCTTATTAGTATAAATGAGGCGGAGGCCATCTTACATTAGTATAGCACCAATTTTGACTCCAGAGTCATCGGCTTCAATAATAAAAGTCTTGTCGAATTCAGGTCGCGCTAGTACTGGCGTTGTTGTCATTGCAGCTTTAAGTTCGTCGAAGGCATTGGTGGCTTTGTCCAACTATTGGAAAGCATCTTTATTCCATTTTTCAAACTCTTATGATCACACATGGGTATTGGATATCAGTAGTGCTATCATATTTACAATTCGTTGTAGGTTCTGGTAAGACCTAGGAGATTGGTGAGAGGTGAGATGGACTTCAAGATAGGCACTGGAGCAAAAGTTACTGCAGTAGCTGTTGGCGAGGTAACCCTACATCTGCTTGGTGGAGCTATTTTGTTCCTTCTATTATCAAAAATATTATTTTCATTTCATGTATGACGGTTAGTGGATATAAATTAGTTTTTGAGAATAATGTTTGTTCAATATTATTAGATGGAGAGATCATCATAAGAGGAACATTACATAATGATTTGTTTATGTTAGGCACTGCTCCATATATCTATTAGGATCAAGAGCGACATTAAGTGGGGGGGGTAAATTAGTACAGCGAAGAAAAGCATTGATTTCAAAAAATATTCGTTTTGATTCAATCCGTTTCAGTGAGAAATTGAACTTGAAAGCTTTTGTAAAAGTGCAAAGAGAAGATTAATGAAGTTTATAGTAATGTAAATTGCACAAATGAAAAGCAAACCAGAATTTAGAGTAGTTCGGTCGTTGTGACCTACATCCACTTTCAGATTCCTCCTCCGCCGAGGTCACCGGCGTCCACTAATGACCTTCCTTCAATAGGCGAAGACCAACCACCTTTTTATAGTGCTTTCTCCTTTTCACGGGTTTAGGAGAGAACCCTTACAAGTCTCACACCTCTCTTGAATGATCTCAACACTTAGAAAGGGAGGAGGACTCTAACACTTTTTACAATACTTTAACACTCAAGAATTCAGGATTATGCCAATGCTTTCGTACCCTTTCATTCAGAAATGGGTGGGGTATTTATAGGCCCCAATTGGCTTCAGAATTGGAGCCAAAAAGTGTCACATCTTGAGATTTCAGGGTACTGATAGTACCACCGTCATTATTGGGTGGTACCACCGCTTGACATCTAATACTGGGTAGTACCATTGCCCAGTCTGGGTGGTATGACCGCTTGACAAAGCTTAGAGACCGAGCTCTAGTGGTACCACCGCTTGACAACATTACTTGTTAGCGGTACCATCGCTTGACAGGGGCAGTACCACCGCCCAGAACTCTTTGGAGACCGAGTCCCAAGCGAATTCACCGTCGGCCATGTTTTCAAGTGTTGAATGGGCTATTCAATCGGGCCCAATTCAGCCCTGTTAAGAGCCCAATTGGCCCCTAACTAAGTTAGTGGGATTACCTCCCAATCCTAACTTAATTTTCAGTCTAACTACAATAACTAAGACATAATCAAAGCACTCTTGTTCTAGTATGTCAATTCCTCTTCTGGCGAGCTTCCGACGAACTTCCGACAAACTCCCGGCAATGTTCCAGCGGACTCCCGGCAAACTCCCAGACTTTACGACGATCTGCTTGGCGAGTTCCGATGAGCTTCTTTGGCATGCTCCTGGACTTCTCAGTTGGTTCCGGTAGAACTTTCGATGAACGTCTAGACTTCCAATAAACTCTTGAACTCCCAACGGGATCTTGATCTTGACTCCAGCACAACACTTACTTTATGTCTTACTACTATCGTAGTTAATCCTACACACTTTCCTCAACATATATATTAAATCAAATAATTTATAATTGATTTCATCATCGAAATCTAAGATTCAACAATCTCCCCCTTTTTGATGATGACAATCAATTGATGACGGAGTTAACCTTTACTCCCCCTATCTATATGCCATACTTGAGAAAAGACATTCTTAAATTCAAGGCCTTTGAATTCAAGTATTATACTGATAAGTTAAGTTCATTTAAACTTATCAATATGCACATCATGATACTTATCATGATTTACCAATTCTAAATATGATAACACGTATTTGTCAAAATGATGTCAAGGCATGACATCCATTTCAAATCCAATGATAATCATCATTGATACAAATTTCAAATATGAAATTTAGCAAGATAGCAAGTCATCATTCCATGACAAGATGGCAAGTTATCAAGTTATAAAATAGCAAGTTAAGCTCATGATATCTTATCATAGTGAAAGACATTTATCAAGTATTCATGAAACAATTCAAGCATTTGCGATGTCTTACAATCTTCGTTTTGATATGTTTCAAATGATAAGCCTATAAGCATTTATGATAAGATACATTGCATACAGTTATAATGCTAATATACATTGCATACATTTACAATGCTAATATGTCATCAATTTACCACATTTTGGTATCATTTCTCTCCCTTTGTCATCAATAAAAAGGAGAACAATTCAACAATGCAAGTGTGGTAAAAATTCAAGCAAATTTTATACTAGTTTATCTAATCGATATTACTTTGTTGTATGATAACATTTAAAAGTTCTCAATATCAAATGTTATTAACATTAAAGAGAGAGATTCCATCAACTTCTCCCCCTTTGTCATCAAAACTTTGCATGAAGAAGGAAAGTAAGGAGGAAATGCATTAAGAACCAAATTTGTGAAATGATTTGAATCAAGTCAAAAATAATAAATGAGTTTCATTAAATCATGCTTCAATTTTAACAAAGAGAAGGGATTCATGAAAAGGATCAAGATATTCATGTGAAATCAAATCCTCACTCTTGCAAGTGTTCATCTCATACTAAAAATTCATAAAAATTCTTCCTTCATAAGAAGAGTAAGGAAAAGTTCATGAGAAAGGATAAAAAGAAATCTATGAATAAAACTTCACACAATGCGTTTCTCAATAAGAATTCATAATAGTGAAATCCATGAAAGATGCATTTGTCAATGAATTCCATGTATCAAACATCATTAAGTTTTTATGAAATAAATTTGATTCTTAGTAGATTCATATTTTGGATTTCATAAAGGTCTTCTTTATGAAATAATTTCATGAAACCTTTAAAGAATCAAGAAAGTCTGGAAAGATATACATCAAATTCATGCATTCCGATAATTTAACATTACTAACTCCATTCTAATAAAATTAAATTATTCTTCACTTAAAGGTTTTGTAAAGATGTCAACTAATTGATGTTTCGTATCAATAAACTCTAAGATTACATGATGATTATTAACATGATCTCGTATAAAGTGATGCCTAATGTCAATGTGTTTAGTTCTAGAGTGTTGAATATGATTTTTTGTTAAATATATTGCACTCATGTTATCACATTTTATGGGAATGTTCTTAAGATGAATCTTATAATCTTCTAATGTATTTTTCATCCATACAACTTGTGCACAACATGCACTAGCCGCTATGTATTCGACTTCGGTTGTAGATAGTGCAACCGAGTTTTGCTTCTTGGAAGACCAAGAGACAAGTGCATGACCTAAGAATTGACATGTTCTAGATGTACTTTTTCTATCTATTCTACATCCAGCAAAATTCGCATCAGCATAGGCAATTAGTTTAAAGTTCTTAGATTTTGGATACCATAATCCTAGATTAGTGGTTCCTTTAAGATATCTAAGAATTCTTTTAACCACTTTAAGATGAGATATCTTAGGATTAGATTGAAACCTAATACAAAGTCCTACACTAAACATGATGTCTGGTCTAGTTGCGGTGAGGTATAGTAAACTACCTACCATACCTCTATAAGATTTTTGATCAAAGCTTTCTCCACTTTCATCAATGTCTAACTTAGTGGAGGTACTTACAGGAGTGTTGATAGCCTTTAAACTTGTTAAATGTCGGATTTTGATATTGAAATCAATTGACAAGTTTTTTATCTAATCTACGTTTTGAGTGATGCAGGACTAACTTCGATCAAGGAGAGGCAAATTGATTAAAGCAGGAAGAATCATATTAGGCTAGACTGAAACATGTCAGAAGATTGGATGTTGGGCCGGAGGATCGGTCGACATGTCGGCAGAAGGCTTGTGTAGTGAATTCGGGCATCGGGCCGAAAGATCGGACATTACGCCAAGGAGATCGGAAATTGTAGGAGTCCACATGCCGATTGGACAATATGCCGAAGGAGAGGACGATTTGTCAAAGGATCGGATGAGTGTCACATAAACCAATGACATGCTGGACAAATGATTCATGCTTTGTAATCATTTGTCTTGATCAAAGGAGGTTTTAGGTCTAATTGAGTCGGTATTGGGATGAAACAATGCCAACTTAATTAAGGGCCAATTGGGCCTAAATTGGGAGCGATTTTGGCTCATTGCGAAGCCCATTCAATGACCCAAATGTTGGGCCAGGCGATGGCACCACCAGAATTGGCGGTAGAACTGTTAGTGAGTTGAAAAATTCAAAAAACTCGGTCTTCGAGGCTGTCAAGCGGTGGTACCGCTAGCTTGGGTGATGGTACCACTCAAACATAGTCTCCTAGGTGGTAGTACTGTCAGATTGGGTGGTGGTACTGCCTAGTGTCAAGCTGTAGGCGGTGGTACCACCCAGTGTAGGCGGTGGTACCTATTGCAGGCAGTGGTACAGCCCGTACCTCGAAATCTCGGGGATTTGAGTTTTGGCTCCAAGTTTTGAAGTCATTTGGGGTCTATAAGCAAAACTCTATAATTCTAAAGTTGTAAACCTTAGAAAGTTGAGTTCCCTCCTCCCAAAGCTTAGAGAGAGTTCTAAGGGAGGTGTGAGAGGGATACCTTGTAAAAGAGAGTTGTAAAATGTTGTCTCCTAAACCTGTGAAAAGGAGAAGAGGGGTGTAAAAGGATAGTTGGTATTCGCCTATTAAAGGAAGACCGTTAGTCAATGTCGGTGGCCTCGACGGAAGAGGAATCGGGAGTGGATGTAGGTCACGACGACCGAACCACTATAAAATTTGGTTTACATTTCTGCTTTGCTATTTACATTTATTGCAAACTGCCATACTTCGTCTTTACTCTAACTATACATCCTTACGAACGTATTTTAAGTTATTATCTTTTTGAAATCGGTTTTATTGATTGAAAGATTTTATGAAGTTGACATTTTTACTGCTGCACTAATTCACCGCCCCCCCTCTTATTGTCGACTCATTCCTAACAGTTGGTATTAGAGCCTTGTTTTTCTCATTTGGTTTAACATCCAAAGAGAAATGACTCTTTTCAGCTTTCAAGAGGATTGCTCTCTCATTCATCCTCCCATGTTTAATGGGACGGACTACACATATTGGAAAACTTGAATAAGAGTTTTCTTGCTTTTGTTGAATCTCGATTTATGGAATATAGTCGAATTTGGTTTTCAAATGTCTTCTCTTCCAATGAACCATTGGAATGATTTGGAGAAGAAGACTTTTTTCTTTAAATGCTCGAGCTATGAATGCTCTATTTTGTGCCTTAGATAGAAATGAATTCAATCGGATTTCTACTTGCGAAACGACTTTTGATATTTAGCACACTCTTGAAATCACACACGAAGGCACTAGTAAAGTTAAAGATTCAAAGATTAATCTTTTGATGCATGATTTTGAGTTATTCTGTATGGAACCAAGCGAGACTATTGGAGACATATACACCCATCTTACGGATGTCATCAATAGTCTAAAAGCTCTTGGTAAAAGTTTTTCGAACCATGAACTTGTGAATAAAATTTTATAATCTCTTTCTAAAACTTGGGATTCAAAAGTAACGGCAATACTAAAGGCTAAAGATCTAAACAAACTTGCTCTCGAAGAACTTATTAGGTCATTAATGACCTATGAGATGACTTGTAAAGCTTGTGAAGAGCTTGAGAACAACCTTCCAAAGAATAGGAAGGATTTGGCACTACGAACAAATGAAGACCACTCGAGCAAAAGCTCAAGTAATGATGACTTTGAACTCTTAACAATAAAACTTAAAAAGTTTATGAAACAACAAGTAAAACATAAAAATGAACCTAAAAAGAAGAGGTTGCCAAAGAAGAAGATGACACTCAAAGTGACTTAGAAAAAATCAAGCTCATCCGAAGAAGAGGAGCAAACCAACAAAGGCAAGGTGGCAAACTACGCCTTAACAGCTTTCGACGATGAGGTAACCAAAACCCCTTTAAATTATTTTAAAATTACATGATGCATTTCATGAGTTGTTTTTAAATTAGTTAGTATATATATATATATATAAATATATTAAAAAATTGGGATCATGCTTATCTTTCTAGTGATTTTGAAAATGATCATGAAAATTGTATGTTTTATGATAAAGGAACAAAACGTTAGATTTAAATCTAATGATAAATCCTATGCATGTTTTTAAGAAGAAATAATATGTGTCTTGATGATTTTCGTATTTCTTTTTTATTTTAATTGAAGATGCTTCATATTTAATGAAATCATGCTTAATGATTTATTAATGCATAATGATGTAATGATGTAATGGAAATGTTAAAAAGTCTTGGTATCATGCTTGATGATTTTATAATTATGCATCGTGATTTGAAGTAATGATGATTTTTGAGTTTATTGAGCTTGATGATTTCTATGATTTCCATATTATTTTTTGATTATAAATAATGAAGCATGGCCTTTGTATGAAAGACATGAACATGAAATCAATCACAAAATTTAGAACTAAAAAAACTTGAGCTATTTTTAATCTATCTATGTTGCTTTTATTAAATTATCCGAAAAGTGATTTTAATGATCATTTTGGATTTGATAATTTGTTTTCATATTTAACCAAGCACTTAATTTATTCGAGTTTATGACATGAGATGTATTTTATATGAATCATTTTGTTCTCATATGATTTTATCTTCTAAAGAAGAAAATTATCATAATGAATCTATGAATCTCTTGGACTATGAAAAAGATTTTGATGGTTTTACATAATGATTTTGGATTTCTTTTCGTATGATTCATTTTAATAATAAGATGATATATCTAATCGAATCATTTATAGATGTTTATGACTTGAGCTTTATTATGTAAAATTTCTTGTATTCATGAAGTATATTTTATCACCAATTTTTTCTTGATATCTTCCATGTGATGACTTGAATATTTACACCTTTATGCTATTCCCCTCTTCTTCTTTCTTATTTACAATGACAAAGGGGAGAAAGGAAATCACTAGCATTTCAAGAGATCGATAAATCTCTTCATTTCATTTTGAATCTCTTGAAAGGGACTTTGTTGATTTGATAAATTGAATGAGTTGAAAATAATGATGAATGTTTTGAAAATAAATGATTGTATCATGTTTGATTATTTTACATTTTGAAATTATGCATGATGTTGAAGTGATGATTTAAAAATATTTATTCAAATGCATGAATCTACAATCTTTTTGTCAAATGAAACATGATTTTTCTTGTGAATTCTTAGAATTATAACTTGAGTCTTCTTTTCCTATCATGCTTTCTATTTACAAAAGAAGAAATTTGTCAAAAA
>LVTN01002869.1:0-19227 GCA_001649415.1 Musa itinerans
ATAGTGTTTTTCTTTCTTTTTGCTCTCAGTTATTATGTTCTATAAGCGGGGATGAGAGGGGTATTTATAGGCTCCAAATGGATTTAAACTTGGAGCCTAAAAGTGTCTCATCCCCAGTTTTCGGGGTCCTAGTGATACCATCGCCTAGTCTGACGGTACCACTACTTGATAGCTATTTATGGCCAGCAGTACCACCACCTAGGTTCCACTGCCCACCCTAGGCGGTACCACCGCCTGGCATGGCTCCAAGTGGCCGAGTGGGCCTTTCCATCCGGCCCAACTCAACCCTTTCTTAGGCCTAATGGCCCCCTAATTGAGTTGGCCTAATTCCAACCCAATTACAACTTTACACTACTTCCATCTTGACAATTATTACATAGCATTAATCAAATATTTCCTGGCATGTCATTGGTTCATCAGCGCTTCGTCCAATCCTTCGGCGCATCATCCTCTTTTGCGGCCTTTTGCCCAATTGGCATATTGACCTCTGCAACTCTGATCTTCTTAGTGCAATATCCGCTCTTTTAGGCCTGATGCCCGAACTCATGGCACGAAGCCTTCTGCCGATACATCGACCTATCATTCGGCTCGACGTCCAATCTTTTGACATGTTGTATCATCCAGCTCGACGTCCAATCTTTTGACATGTTGTACTTTAACCCAATATTGATTCTTCCTGCTTTAATTATCTCTTCATGATTGAAGCTAGCCCTATGTTACTCAAAATGCATATTAGATCATTAACTCTATCAATTGGTTTCATCATCAAAATATGAGATTCAACACTCATCACTTGAACTTCCTTTCAAGTGGTCTTCATGAGTTCTTAGTGTCATATCCTTCCTATTCTTTGGAATGTTGTTCTCAAGCTCTTAATGAGCATTGCAAGTCATCTCATAGGTCATTAACGACCCGATAAGTTCTTCGAGAGGGAAATTATTCAAATCCTTGGCCCCTTGAATGGCCGTTACTTTAGGGCCCCAACTCTTTGGAAGGAATCTCAATATTTTATTAACGAGTTCAAAGTTAGAAAAACTTTTACTAAGCGCTTTTAGACCATTGACGATATCCGTAAACTGAGTGTACATGTCTCTAATAGTCTCACTTGGTTTCATCCGAAACAATTCATAAGTATGGACTAAAAGATTTATTTTGGACTCCTTTATTCTACTAGTGCCTTCGTGAGTGATTTTGAGTGTGTGCCAAATATCGAAAGTTGTTTCACAAATAGACACTCGATTGAACTCATTTCTATTTAAAGCGCAAAATAAGGCATTCATAACCTTGGCATTTAAAGAGAAAGGCTTATTCTCTAACTCATTCCAATCGTTCATTGGAAGAGAAGATTTTTGAAAGCCATTTTTCACAATGTTCCATAACTCAAAATCTATAGAAATTAGAAAAATCCTATTCTAGTTTTCCAATATGTGTAATCTATCCCATTGAACATGAGTAGATGTATGATTGAGTGACCCTCTTGGTTGCCGGCAAACGTCATCTCTCTTGGATTTCAAACCAAAATGAGAGTGACCTCACTTTGATACCAATTGTTATGATCAAGAATGGCACTAAGAGGGGGGGGGTAAATTAATGTAGTGGATAAAAATGATAAATTTAAATAATTTCGAAAAACTTCATGCGATGAAACTCTTAGTTCGATGAAAACCATTTTGAAAAGATGTTTGACTTGAATAAGTTTGTAAGTGAGTAGAGAGGAGGGGATTGGACAAATTGCAATGAAGTAAAGTATAATGTAGCAAAAGTAAAGTATGCACCAAGAAGAGAACACGCTAATTTTATAGTGGTTCGGTCGTCCGACCTGCATCCACTACCGACACCTCCTCCAATGAGGTCATCGGTTTCCACTATTAATCTTTCTTGAATGGCAAAGATCAATCACCCCTTTACAGAACTTTCATAAGTGGCTCACTCTCCTTTTACAAACTTTCACACTTAGAAATGATAGAGGTGAACTCTCAACTTTTGCAAGCTATTTCATTGTAGTTTTGGTTCAGTTCTTGTCACTTCTCTATGCTTTACTAGTTGAGAAGTAAGGGGTATTTATAGCCCTCAATTGGCTTCAGAATTGGAGCCAAAAAGTATCACATCCCCGATTTTCGGGGTACTAGTAGTACCATCGCCATTATTGGGTAGTACCACCACCTGTAGACTAACACTCGGTGGTACAACCACTCAGTTTGACGGTACTATCGCTTGACAAAGTCTTGAGCTTTAGCGATACCATTGCCTGACAAGGCGGTACCACTACCTAACAGCATTAACTGTCAGTGGTACCACCATCCAGGCTTCCTGGAGACTGAGCCCTAGGCGGTTCCACCACCCCAGTCTGGCGGTGCCACCACCAGATAGGGTTCAGCAACCTATTTGAGCCTTAAATCTAGCCCAAACCAATCCAATTACGGGCCCAGTTGGCCCTTAACAAGTTTAATAGGATTATTACCTCCCAAACCTATCCCTAATTATATACTAACTTCAATTTTTAAGGAATACACTAAACAAAACAAGTATGGTAAGTCTAGGTTTCTTCCGGCGATCTTACGACTGACTTCCGATGATCTCTCGGCAATCTTATAGCGGACTCCCGACAAGCTCTTGGACTTCACGATGATCTTCTTAGTGAGTTCCGACGAGCTTCTTTGGCAAGCTCCTAGACTTCTCGGCCAATTCTGGTGGTACTTCCAATGAACCTCCGGAATCCCAATGAACTCTCAAACTCCCAACAAATTCTCGATCTTGACTTTAGCACTTCATTTTGCTTTATGCCTTGATCGCTATCATAGTTAATCCTACACACTTTTCTCAACATATAGATTGGATCCAACAATTTACCAATTGATTTCATCATCAAAATCTAAGATTCAACAATTACCCTACTAAGGGTGGGCAAGGCGATTCCCTTCGGAGATTAACGGGCCATCAGACGTGGCGGTTGGACGGTTCCTACATCTGCTATTGGGAGGAATGTGTTCCCACTTTGGCGGGTGAGGGACACCACTCCATTCGCTATTGGGAGTGCAATATGAGTTTGCCTCCATCCGCTGTTGGGAGAAAACAAACTCATCCCATAGGAGAAAGCCTCTCCATTTACTGTTGGGGCAATGCTCTTTCAAGTATTTGATATACGCCAATGAGATGATTGATTTTTGATCATGTATTCATTTTGAGTTAACTTTTGGCGTTCCTACTCAACATTGCTGAATTTTCTTTATTTTTTATTTTCAAAGCAGTCTCCCACTAGCACTAAATTGGATTTCAGTGACTAGGTAGAGCCACTAGGATGATTCATCGAGTTAACATCACTATGTTTACTTTTCAACTTGTGATTTTATGAATAAATAAATTATAATAAATATTTATAAATTATGAATAAAGTGATGTTTATCTACTTGGCTCTGACGGTAAATCTAGGTTTCTTCCAGCGATCTTCCGACTGACTTTCGACGATCTCTCGACAATCTTATAGCGGACTCCCGGCAAGCTCTTGGACTTCACGATGATCTTCTTAGTGAGTTCCGACGAGCTTCTTTGGCAAGCTCCTGGACTTCTCGGCCAATTCCGGTGGTACTTCTAACGAACCTTCGGACTCCCAACGAACTCTCGAACTCCCAACGAATTCTCGATCTTGACTTTAGCACTTCATTTTGCTTTATGCCTTGATCGCTATCATAGTTAATCCTACACACTTTTCTCAACATATAGATTGGATCCAACAATTTACCAATTGATTTCATCATCAAAATCTAAGATTCAACAATTACCCTACTAAGGGTGGGCAAGGCGATTCCCTTCGGAGATTAACGGGCCATCAGACGTGGCGGTTGGACGGTTCCTACATCTGCTATTGGGAGGAATGTGTTCCCACTTTGGCGGGTGAGGGACACTACTCCATCCGCTGTTGGGAGTGCAATATGCCTCCATCCGCTGTTGGGAGAAAACAAACTCATCCCATAGGAGAAAGCCTCTCCATCTACTGTTGGGGCAATGCTCTTTCAGGTATTTGATATACGCCAATGAGATGATTGATTTTTGATCATATATTCATTTTGAGTTAACTTTTGGTGTTCCTACTCAGTGTTGCTGAATTTTCTTTATTTTTTATTTTCAAAGCAGTCTCCCTCTAGCACTAAATTGGATTTCAGTGACTAGGTAGAGCCACTAGGATGATTCATCGAGTTAACATCACTATGTTTACTTTTCAACTTGTGATTTTATGAATAAATAAATTATAATAAATATTTATAAATTATGAATAAAGTGATGTTTATCTACTTGGCTCTGAATGTGTGGAAAGATGTGATCCTGAAAAAAAATCCAGAATGTGACATCATTTTATGGTATCAAAGCATAGTCTAGGACCTGTAGGTGTTTAAGTCCTTTGATTGACTTTGACCAATGATTGTCTTTAACCTATTATAGGAGTAATAAAGCCAATTCCAAAGAATATAAGTCCTATTACTCGGGATGCTCATGGTCGTAATGCTACTGGTCTACGCACTAGGAGAGATGTTCAAGCAAACAATAACTTAAAAGTTCCACGCATCATAGAGTAAACTCAGTCCTCACGTACACCTGTCACTGATTATGCGTCGGCCTTCTTACTTTAAGAGGGGACTTTAATCATCAATTAGAAAGTCCATTGCCGTATTGATTTTACCAACATATGTTGAAGTGTTAAATCGAGCTTTGGTGGTGGAGAAATTAGAAAATGAACTACAACAAGCAAAGGATCAAGAGCAACCTTTTAGTGCTACACCATCTGCGTATGGGGGATCACATTCTGGACCCTCAAAGAAAGACAAGGGAAAATAGTTTGGGAATCAACAAGCAGGAGCTCCTAGTAATCAAGTCATCATAAGATGCTATTCTTGTGGGAAGATAGATCATGTTTCCACCTCATGCCCCATGGGATAACGTGTATGCTTTTATTGTCAATAATCGGGGCACATGTCGAAGGACTATCCTCCGAAGCAACATCAACCCTAAGCTCCATCCCAAATAGTTGGATAACAATAGCTAGGACATAGAGAGAGAGGTTAGGCATGTTAGGACCAAAATCGGTACTAAGAGAGGGGGGTGAATTAGTGCTTATGAAAAAACACGTCGGTTTGGAAAATTTTCGTTTGATGAAAACCGATATCGGAAAGCATTTAACTTGAAAGCACGTTCATAAGCATAGTGATGTCGATTTGGAAAATTTTCGTTTAATGAAAATCGATATCGGAAAGCATTTAACTTGAAAGCACATTCACAAGCATAGTGAAAGTAGTACGCAAGTAAATCAGTTTTCAATATGAGAATGATAATAAAAAGCAAAACAGAAATGTAAACCAAGTTTTATAGTGGTTCGGTCATCGTGACCAACGTCCACTCCCGATTTCTCCTTCGTTGAGGCCATCGGCACCCACTAATGGTCTTCCTTCAATGAGCAAAGATCAATTACCCTCTTATAACTCTTTTCTCATTTTCACAGATTTAGGAGATAACCTTTACAACCCACTCACCCCTCTCTTAAACTGAAATCAACACTTAGAGCTAGAGGAGGGAAATTCTCACAAGATTACTCACAAATACACCGGTTGCCTTCATGGATCTCGCGAATAGGGTGTTCCACCCTTATCTTAATAAATTTGTAACTGTATTCATTGATGGTATCTTGATCTCCTCCAATAGTAGGGCAGAACATGAACACCATCTTAAAATAGTTTAAGAAGTCCTAAGACAAGAGAAACTATATGCCACATTCATTGATGGTATCTTGATCTACTCCAACAGTAGGGTAGAACATGAACACCATCTTAAAATAGTTTTAGAAGTCCTAAGACGAGAAACTATATGCCAAATTAAGTAAGTACAATTTATGGCTCAATGAAGTTATGTTTCTAATTTCTGGCTCAATGAAGTTATGTTTCTAGTTTTGAGTGCTAGTATATCTGTTGACCCTCACAAGATTGAAGCTGTGATAAAACGGAAGTAGCCGTCTAATGTTTCGGAGATTAGAAGCTTCTTGGGTTTGGCTAGATACTATAGAAGATTCATAGAAGGCTTTTCAAAAATAGCAGCACCCTTAACTAAGTTGGCACAAAAGAATATAAAATTTGTGTGGGATGATAAATGTCAACAAAGTTTTCAGGATTAAAGAAGAAATTAACCAGTACTCCTATCTTGGTGATTCCATCAAGGGGAGAAGGTTTTATAGTATATAGTGATGCCTCACTATAAGGGCTTGGTTGTGTTCTAATACAAAATGAGAGGGTAGTTGCTTATGTGTCCATACAATTAAAGCATCATGAGAAGAACTATCCTACTCATGACTTAGAGCTAGTAGCTTTCATTTTTGCCCTGAAAATTTAGAGGCATTATCTCTATGGATAAACTTTTGAAATATTCACAAATCATAAGAGTTTCAAATACATTTTCACATTAAAAGATTTAAATATGAGACAAAGAAGATGGTTGGGCTTTCTAAAGGATTATGATTTTAATATCAACTATCAATCTAGGAAGGCTAATGTAGTTGTTGATGTCTTAAGTAGAAATATTTCTAGTCTTGTAATCTATATGAATATTTAAAGGAATTATATGATAACAGAGTTGACAGACTTAAAACTTAAACTTTTATCGGAGATAAATAAAGGATTTCTTATGTGTTTAATGGCACAATCATATTTGGTAGAAAATGTTAAATAAGGTTATAAAGAAGATGCATATCTTTATATAATAGTTAAGGAGATAGCTCAAGGATCTAGACTCAAATTCCTCTAAGTCAAAGATGGTTTTATTATATTCCACAACTGACTTTGTGTCCCAAAAAGCCATCCAGTAAAGATGTAATTATTGGAGGAGGCACACAAATCAAAATTTAATATCCATCCCGGAACTACCAAGATGTATTGGGATTTATGCCAAAACTACTAGTGGTGTGGTATAAAGAGCTATAGTAGAGAGTTTGTTTCTAAATGTCTAATATGCTAGTAAGTGAAGGCAGAATATTGAGTACCTACGGGAAAATTACAAAATATTTCGATTCCTAAATGGAAGTGGGAGCAAGTCACTATGGATTTCGTGATAGGATTACTCAAGCTATAAAAGATTATGATGGAATTTGGGTAGTAATAGACAGACTTACTAAATCTACTCACTTCCTCCGTGTTAACAAGAAGTATTCATTGGATAAATTAGCAAGCATATATATTAAGGAGATTATTCGATATCATGGGGTGCTAGTTAGCATTATCTCAAATAGAGATCCAATGTTCATCTCTAAGTTTTAGGGAAGTCTACAAAAATCTTTAGGCACAATTAAAGTTTAGTACAGCTTTTCACCCCCAAATCGATGACCAATCTGAAAGGATAATATAAACTCTTGAAGGCCTCTTAAAAGCACGTGCTTTGGACTTTGGTGGAAGTTGGGATATTCACTGGCACCTAATTGAATTTTCTTACAATAATAGTTTCCACTCTAGTATTCAGATGGCCTCATTTGAAGCTCTTTATGGAAGAATGTGCTAATCACTTGTATACTAGGATGAGGTAGGAGAACGGAAGCTTTTGAGACCTCAATTAATTCAAAAAGATGTTAATAATATTTGAATTATATGTCAAAGATTATTAACAACTCAAAGTCACCAGAAAAGTTATGTAGGTCGAAGGCGAAGAGATCTAGAGTTCAAAGTTAGTAAGTGCATCTTCTTGAATGTGTTACCAACCAAGGGAGTCATGAGATTTAGTCAAATGGGGAAGTTAGCCCCTAGATTCATTGGCTCATTTGAGATCATACAAAAGGTCGGGTCTATGGCATACAGATTGGCATTGCCCCTAATTTTGGCTAGCATTCATGATGTATTCCATGTGTTTATGCTTTAGAGATATATCAGGGATCCATCACATGTCATATTTTACCAACCTCTACAACTAAGAGATGATGTCACTTTTGTAGAACAACCAAACTAGATCTTGGAAAGGACAGAACATGTTCTATGGAATAAAATTATATATTTGGTAAAGATTTATTGGCAATACCATTCAGACTAAAAGGCAACGTGGGAGAGAGAAGAAAATATGCAAGAGCAGTATCCTCATTTATTCTATTAAGGTAAGCTAAATTTGGGGACCAAGTTTCCTTTAGAATGAGAGAAATATAATCAAATCAAATATTTAATTTAGGAATCAATTTTTATTTCCTTACTTGCCATTGTAATTTAGGAAATATTAATCTTATTTCCTTATTTGTCATTGCGAATTAGGAAATGACTATTAAGCATTCCAAATACGATGATATCATATTTATTAGTATATTAAATAAAAATAATTCATATTAAATAAATATAAAAATTAAGAAAAATTTCCTTTAATAGAGGCTCACCTCCTTCTATCTAAGGAGAGGGATTTCTCTCCTTTGTTACTCACTTAGTCGAGTCCAACAATAGGAGGAACGAGGAGTTACATCCTATTGGGAGAGGTAGGTTTCTCTACCTTTCTTGAAAAAGAAAAGTTTTTATTTTGGTTCTTTAAATGTCTAAAGTTTTATAATTCAAAAATATTTATCAATCCTTTAAATATCAAAATTTTTATTATTGCATTAAAATATATCGGTTGAAGTTTTTATAATATTCTTGGACCCCTACTTAAGGTTTTTATTTTTGGATTTAAACATACTAAAAATTTACATGTTTTATGTATTAAATATATGATATTTCCTAGTATTGTAGCTTATCTTTAATCTTATCTGGATTAAAATTTTCTTGTTAGATTGAAATATGTTATTTAATTTTTTTGATATTCTTTGATCTGAAATTTAAAATGTGTTATTCTAAATAGTTTAAAATTTATTTAACTAAATTATGTTGAAATTATGCATGTATTGAAAGTATGATTTTTAATTCTTATTAAATTTAGAATGTTATTTCCTTGTATTAAAGCTTATCTCTCAACCTTATCTATTGTTAAGTTTTTTTTCTTTATATATAATTATTAGTGAATATATGTTATCATAATTTGGTATGAAATTGAATAGGAATTGGGTTGAAATAACCTGTAGGCCAAGCCTAACCCATAGGTTAGGCCACAACCCATTGGCTAGGCCCAGTCAACAAACCAGGCCTAGCCCGTAGGTTAGGTCCAACCCGCAGGTCAAGCCCTAGCTTGTAGGCTAACCAAGCACGACTATCATGGGTATGTTGAATCTTGGATTTTGATGATGAAGTCAATTGTCATTTGTTATCTAATCTATATATTAAGATAAGTGTGCAGGATTAACTACGATGAAAGTAAGACATACAACAGGAGTTACGCCGGAGTCAAGACTATGATCACGTTGGGAGTTCAAGAGTTCGACGGAAGTCCGAACGGTCGTCGGAGGTTCTGCGGGAACAAATCCGAGAAGTCCAAGAGCTTGCCAAATAAGCTCGTCGGAACTCGCCAAGTGGATCGTCGTAAGTCCAGGAGTTTGCTGGAAGTCCGCAGAAGCATCACCGAGGGTTCATCAGATGATCGACGGAAGTTCGTCGGAAGCTCGCCGGAAGAAGCGATTGACGCACCTGAGCAAGTTGCAGTAAATATCTTAAGAAATATCGTAGTTAGCATGATGATTAAGTTATAAATGGAAGGTGATCCCACTAACTTAATCTTGGGGCAATTGGGCCCTTGACAGACCCAGATTGGGTCGAATGGATGAGCCCATTCAGACCCAGATCTCTTAGCCGGCAGTGGCACCGCCTGAGTCGGTGGTGGCATGTTATTACCCTACCGAGGGTAGGTAGGGTGATTCCCTTCGGGGATTAACGGGCCGTCAAATGTGGCGGCTAAACGGTTCCTCCATCCGTTATTGAGAAAAATGTGTTCTCATTTTAGCGAGTGAGGGACATCACTTCATCCGCTGTTGGGAGTACGAAATGGGTTTGCCTCCATCCGCAGTTGGAAAAACATAAACTCATCCCTAGGATAAAGCCTCTTCATCCACTGTTGGGGGAGTGCATCTTCATCGAGTTAACATCACTATACTGTTGGGAGTACGAAATGGGTTTGCCTCAATCCGCAGTTGAAAAAGCATAAACTCATCCCGTAGGATAAAGCCTCTTCATCCACTGTTGGAGGAGTGCATCTTCATCGAGTTAACATCACTATGTTTACTTTTCCACTTATGATTTGATGAATAAATAAATTATAATAAATATTTATAAATTATGAATAAAGTGATGTTTATCTATTTGGCTCTGAATATGTGAAAAGATGTGATCCTGAAAAAAAAAATCTAGGATGTGACATGGTTGTTGGGAAAAATAGGTGCCAACTTGCAAGATGTCGAAGATGAACTTGTATTTGAAGATAATAGATTGACATGGGGAGATGTGGCAAGAGCTTCAAGTATTGAAGAACTATAAACATATACAAAACAGATGACAAAAATAAAAATGAATGCAATAGCATTAAACTCGGCTCGTGCTATTGTTGAAGACATAGAGAATGAAACATATTTTAATAAAGAGGAATGACAAGAGGAAGAGGACGAATTCAATGAAGATGATTTGTTTGAAATTGACGATAATATTGATTATGATGAATGACTTTGATGTAAAATTTTATTGTTTTGAATTTTGAGACTTTTTGTTAATGTGACATTATGACTTTATACTTTAGATTTTCTTATTTTAATATTATATTTTTATTTAAATAATTATATTTATTAATTATATTATATATTTTTATATTTTAGCATCTCATTCGCTCGGGTGAGCACCTAGTGCCTTGAGTGCTTTTGGAGTTTAGTGCCTAGCGCTTCTTAAATCACTAGTACTAACTATAAGCTTTTATCTGTGAATGAAATTAATCCAAACTTGAATTGGTCTTTTATTCTTTGATTAGTTTAACTCTATCTTACATAATCTCAAGGTTCTAAAACTGTTCTTACATTGAACTATTAGTACGAGTGCTTTACATACTCAACTATATCATCCACTTCAGTAACTTCCTACACATTATTGTCCAAATAATTAAGGTTTTCTTAAATGATCACAAAGTGATTGTCAACCTACAAAGCATTAAAAAAAAATTAATCATTGAAGTTCTTATCTCATTGATTTCAAATCTGATTTTCATCATCCAATAAAAGAGGAAACATAATATATTGTTCCACTAAAGTACATAAATACTGCCAAGCCTTCATTCTCAAATTAGTTTCATAAGAACAAACTATTAAATTACAAGACATTTATAATCTCATGTGATTATGTGAGTTTAGATCCTGAAAAAATATTGTATATCCTAATACCTAATTCATTAGAAAGAGAAAATATTGTAAAACTTAATAGCTAATAAATGTATCATTCAGAAATACGTGGATCCTTCATGTCAAAGTCAGATTAGAAAGAGGAAAAAGTAAGCACTGACAGTTCTGTTGGCTTAGTATTAGATAATCTAATTAAAAAAAATATTCTCATATGAGGTCATGCACTAGAGACATGCGTCCATGCTGTGCTGAGTGGAGTCACAGTCAGAAGAGAAGCTGACAATAGAAGGAAAGATTGCTGTCAAGCATGAGAATCATTCTTATATGGAACCTAGTAGTAGTTTATATATTCCCACGGACACACAGTACAAATAAGGAGCTATATATAGATGCCATGTCTACCAGAATAGGAGCATTCACAAGCATATACATCTTTCACATAGGCAACAGCTTCAGTATTTATTGGTCTCATAAGAAGACACCACATCATAAGTTATTCTTTGATAAGACTTCCCAAAGCAACTCTTTATAGATTGAATCGACACGGACTCTCTGAGCTTCACTTTTATGGACCGGTGAAGAACTTACAGAAGAGTCCTTCTACAGCTCCAGCACCAGATCTGTAAGTGCAGAACAAAAGATTTACACGTATCAGTAGTAGAACCAAGAAGAATAGTATCTGTTACTTCTCAGGTTTCTCAAACAGACAGACAACTCTTCTTCCAAGAAGCAAAGTTTGTTCCGTACAGGAGTTTAAAGGTGATATAGTTAGCGGATTGGATGAGAATGTTCTCTGATGGGTTACTTACAGTCGGCATCTGTCTTGATCCAGTGCTCCCGGCCGCTATTGGAGTCACTACCTCCCAAAGCATAGGACGGAGGGTTTGGAATGCTCTCTTTTCTGCATGCTCCTTTCACGGTGGTCATCCTGCGGCCACCGGTGCCAGTGGGATCAATGCCCCCGGCAAGAGAAACGTAGTCGTTCTTCTCAAACTTGCCTGTCTTGGAAGCTTTCTTGGCCATGAGGCTGCTCTCGGGGTGAACTTTTCTGTGAAAGATCTGAAGGATCTGCAACATGGAAGCAAACCCAAAGCTTGCATGTCATTACATTGTCAATTCTTGACACACTGTGTCTACGGGCTCACGTTTTGACGAATCAAAACCGATCATACAGTGGGGACCCACAGGTGGTGTTCACGTATCGTATGGAGATGCCCTAGTAACCAAGTTGGCTTAACTAGCTTGCAGACATACGTCAAAGATGAAAAGAGACGGCATGGGCCGGTGGGGAAGCTGCTTATCACATGACTCTATCATATCTAAAGACCTCTCCACTTTGTTGCCGGGGGCGACAAGGACATGTTACTTGTAATGCACTATTAATGAATGCCATTGCGTTGTACAAAATAGCAGTACAAGAGGAAAAGTAAATACACTATTTTGATCACTCCAACTGCATCATTATCAAGGACGGATCTGTCTATCGGGAACAAAGAAAAGGTGATTACTTGGCGTCCCTCAGGATGAATGCAAAATACTTGATTTACACACATTATATATATATATATATATCACTAATTTTAACAAACAAATAATTAAAGAACGATGTAAATGAAGAGATGAAGTTGTCTAATGAGAAAATATTAATGAAACTGAAAGCAATAAACTCGTAGTATTATGATAAACCAACCATGCATTCCAATGTTATCATCTCTTCCCTTTTTGTTTGCCCACCAATTCTAGATATTGTTGTTGATGACAAAATCAGGTCAGAAACGTCAGACTTAATCAAACAATGTTAATTATTTGGTATAAGCAAATAAATCAACCAAAATGATTTATTTTGAATCGCCACTCAAGATAGTGTTTCTTTATAGCGATTTGGTGTAAGATAATTGTGTATTCAAACGCTTTATTCGAGCCTTAGATTCAGGGATCATTGAATTTGAGTTATTATCCTATGCCATACACATTTGATCTACATTACTAATGATATTTTTCAGTGTAAATGTATTTTTACGTGTATATGTTTTTTTGAAGAACCTTATAAATCGTTTTAGGTGAATTATCGGAAAAGGCTCCTCATTTTTGGGTTTTTTTTCTTTTTGGTTTTTTTTCTCTCTCTATTAGTGTCTTTACAGTAGTTTTATCTCTAAAATGACTCTGATCGACCAAAAATATTTTTATTCTTTACAATGAATCAGTCATCGATCTTGATATAATGTTTTTTTTGTACAGTCATATGGTGGTGGTTGTTGTGGGGATATCAAAAACCTTAAAACCTTTTTCACAAACACTCTAATTCATATAAAAATAAGTTCTTTTTTCGAGATATTCCCGATTCAATAAGAACATTTTAAGTCATATATTTAATGAATTAATTTGTTCATCAACTGTGTTATTTTGTATAAGTCTAGTCTTTTGTACAGGTGATAAAAATTGTAAGCGTTTTCAAAAACATTGCACTCAAGTTTTATTTTTCCAAACCAATAAGAATACTTATTTGAAATCTCATAAAGAATGATAAAATAATTTATATTATTTTGAGTTATTCTTTTATTATGATATTTTTTAGATGTATAAAAAATACTATAATCCTATTCAAAAATATTATAACTAAACCGATCCAACGACCAAAGTTGCATTTTAGGATATGAAAAATTAGGGCATTTATATGGAAGCACCAATAAAATAAAGTTCAAAATGAGCTGGAAATTCGTCCAATCATTTTCTTGCACGATAATTCCTAGACATCAAGAATTCTTTCTTTTAGGTATGCTTCCGAGAGTGGAACTGTTCTCTAAGCATGGCTAGTTAGAAGGCTTAGGCTCTATAATTATTACCTTCATATTTGATTATCGGATTTGGAGTTGGATCCGTCTCCGCCTCCGAGTTATATCTCGTTAGGAGGGGCGCGCGCACACAGATAAAAAGATAATTTTCTATTCAATTTGCAAAAATGAACGGTGATCTCGTGATCCATACCTTTTGGAACTTCTTCTCCACCGTTGAAACATTTGATGGACTTCCACCGTCAGATCCCATGCCCCCACGACGCTTCGTCATCTTCTTCCTCATCAGGCAAATATCAACTGTCGGCTTCCTCTCCCTATCGTCGCTGACGTCTCCGGCGAGCTTTCCCTCCTCAGCCTTTCCACCGCCGCTTCCCTCCTCCACGATCCGGCTCATCATGAACAGTTCCCCTAGCGAGGCCCGTCGCTCCTTCCGCGCGCCCGTTGCCATAGTCTCCGCTACCTCGATCGGCGACCCGAACAGGAAACCCTGCAGCGGGCACGCCGCCGATCCGGCATAGCTGGAACGGGCGGAAGACATCCGACCGTCACCCTTCTCCGCCACGGCCGCCAGAACCTTCTCCAGTTCCGTACCTACCACCATCAGGTCCGTCTCCGTCGTCGCCTCCTCCTCCTTCTCCGCGATCGCCTCCAGCGTTGCCGGAGTAACGACGAGCTCCTCTACCGCCACTGCCAAGGGCTTGTCATCCTCCTCGCTTGCCACCGAGTTCTCCTCTTCCTCCTCCCCAGCCTTCTCCTCGATCGTCCCCGATCCCATTCCAAGTGTTCCGATGGTGAGGAGCCCCCCGAGCAGCTCCTCTATCGCTGGATCCCCGCCGCCACTTCTGCCGCCGTCAGTGAGTTCCTCCACCCCCAGGCGGAGGCTCCTTGCCCTAAAGGGTTCGTATTGGCGGCGGCGGCCATGGAGATCCTCGTCCAATGAGGGACATCCGGAGAGGCAATTACACGTGCCACCTTCGACGCATGCATACGAAGCGTACTCAAGCAAATTGGCATACATGTCCGAATACGGTGTAACCGGAGGTACAAGTTAAGTTGCTACGTAGTGCACAATGAGACAAACAATAATAAGATGGTAAACGTACCGCCTCCATATTCCTTGAACACATCGCCGCTGTTCTGCCGGAACTTCCGGTGCATCCAACCCAGTAGCTGTAACAGGAGCATTCACCGGTGCAATTTAGTGACCATTGATCATGCTATGGGAATCATGAGAGAACTAAGAAACTTCATCTACATTGATTATGAGAGAAGGGCGCAGTGGAGGAAGCTTAAGGGGCTACTCACCTTCATCTTGCTGCTTGCTATCTTGGAGAAAGGAAGAGGGTGATGAGGGAGAATAAAAGGAGGGAAAGGAGAGTGGGATTGCGATGGTAGGGAGTGGCAGGCACCTCACCCATCAAGGTAGGGTCTGTGAAGGATGGTAGGTGAAGGAAAACGTAGAGAAGCAAACAAAAACAGGAGTTGATTTGTGTATGGTTTCCCATGTCCAAAACCCCTCTCATCATGCAGGCTAAGAGGAGACTACATGCATGGGCCCCAACGTGCATGCAAGTCTACGGCTCTCACGAGTATACGAATCATGGCAGCACGTGCCTAGGAAGGCCATGATAGGCAAGATAAAGTATTCTATTCTTACATGACGTGTCTCCTCGTGCTTGAGAGCTTCAGTTTCTCAAACGGGGAGAAAGTAATGTATATATTACAAGGTATTCTCATCACACCACAGCTGTGCTGGCTATGCAAGCAGATTCCGATCTTTTAGAGAATAGTGGAGGGAGTCATCCATCAAGCAAGTCACCTCGAGAAGAAGATGAAGCTATAAGAAGAGTAAGTGATAGACGAACAAGATCATTTTCTAGTGGGATCCAAGCCCAGTTCACCTCACAGTGCTGGAAAGAGATATTGTGGGAAGCAAATGCATGAGGACAGGAAGATCTCTGCTTCATAGTAGTTGTTGAACAGAGAAGACAAGAAGAAGCATAACTTACAATAGCTGGACAGAACTGGAGTGTCCTGCCACTCAAAAGATTAGCCAAGAAAAGCTCTTCGCTCTTCACCTGAGAGTGGGGCAACACCTAGGTGGAACATAGCTTCATTAACAGCAAAACTAAAGTGCAAGTGGACAGCCTCCCACTCTCATCAGAGCGATTCCCTGGATGTTTGCTACTGGCAGGCCAAACATGTCCACCCCTTGCATGGATATATATTAACCCAATGCATCGCTTGGAAAGCATTCACATGCCCGCCAATAGTTTGTATGTTCCCATGGGTGTTTATCATCTTCTGGGACACTTCATTTGATGATTGGGCAATGCTTCTGCAACATATAGTTAGAGGTAACTCACCACATTGCTCCTCAACAGTGTTCAGAATACCATAGTAGGGCGGTGAAGAGAGAGGGAGAGAGATGGCACGAGTTGATGCCTTAAAGTTTTGATCGGTAGTCCCTACTGATATGACCGAAGAACTTCTATATATCCTCAACTTCTATAGCTCGAACGTGTGGATCAAATTTTCTATTTACAACAACAGTTTACGTTTATCAGTGAATGTGTTTTATTGCATAAGTTAATTGAGGCGATAATCATACAACTATTGAAGTGGACCTCAGGATGAGATCTCTATGTGGGAGAAGCAACTATGTTAGCTTATTTCTATATCATAGTTTGATGGATTTGACTTCTTTAATTATCAGCAAATTGCATGCAATTGATTACCTACAGGATGCGAGCCTCTACATTAATCAAGTTTGCACACACAAATGTGATCGACTCAACACACTTCAACGTCACATCTACCACGACAATCGAAAGAGAAGGCCGTATAGTTGACTCAGCAATTAGCAATTTGGATGGACATGACTCGAGGTATATTTCAATGACGCTTGATCTCTCCAAAGGCAACCTTAAGTCACACATTGTATTGGAGGAGAGACTGTTCACAAGTTTCATGATTTTAGTAAGTCTTGAGCCAATTCCTTTGGCACGAAACCCCCTCGATGTCATATATCACGTTGTCATATGTCTTAGAATATACTGTATTTACTCATCGTTGTAACCAATTTCAATTCCACAATTTGATGAATATACTATCATTAATTCATTTATTTTATCAAACCATACCGTAATAAACGTTATCGCAGCCGATCGAAATGATGCTAGATCTATTGGGGCATACAATAATGTTCCACCAAAGATTCCATTAATCAAATAATTAATCATATATTCATAATATAATAATAATTAACCATCAAATATAGAATCAATGCTATTACATAGAACTCCTCATAAATATCAAAACCAAATGAACCAAATGATCGGAGTGAAAAAACTAAGGATCCAAACCACTAACCAATTTAATTTATTTGTTGGATTGATTATGTTAAAAATATCATAATAAATCAGTTAACCCAATCGTCCATCCAGGTTTTGTAAATATAACAAAAATTATTTAAATATCTTTGATTCAATTTTTTTTATTATTTGTTTGAGACAATATTTATATTAATTTTAAAATTAGAATTAATTTGAGAAAAAAAGTGATTGCTCTCCTATAATCCTCTTTTCTTATTTTTAGTACCATTATAATTGGTGAAATATGAAAGAAAAGAAATCTCTATTATTAGAGGCTTCTATCTATAGAACAGAGTATAAGAGATAATTAGAAGAGTCCTTTTGTATCTTCTCAGATATCTTAATCTAATTAAAATTTTAATATATCTTAATTAATTAATAAATTAATAAAATCTAACATTTTGGCAACAGAAAAGCAGCTCGCCATGAAGTGCCTAACCCGAGAACTTCAAGAGAAGCTAACAACGGGAGAAGCCATGGGAGCAACCTCAATCAAACAACCAAATATAACCGAGAAGATAAGATATGGGGGTTGGGATTGGGAGTGGGTTTGGATGGCAATGCAACACCAACCATTTTTGCCTGACATCATGGTCCAGCCTTCTCTTTACACCACCTCGCTACTTGACTAGTGGCAGCAAGACGTGCCTACATGATCAACGCAGACACTGCCTCTCATATGTCATTTTGAAAGGTAACCCAACTTCTATCATTAATACATCTTTGGAGCATCTCTATATTCTTAAACGCGAACAAAATCCTTAAAAATATTCTCAATATTCTTCTTCTTATTCCTCACTTCTGATCGCTTCTTCTTCCTCGCCATTTCCATCAACTTTGCTTTGTAATTCGTGACGATTACATGTAAACGGTGAAAGATGCTGTCGCAGAGACATTATCTACAGTGTCCGCTCGTACGGTCCCATTGGGACACAGCGCGAGGTAATGTTAATCGTAAGATGATTTTTCAGTAGAAATTGACGGCTGATCCGGCGCCATTACAGTGGATGAGTCCCCAAGTAGAGTGTTCAAAATAGTTGGAACAAAATCGATTTTCGATTTCGTTAAAATAAGATAAGTTGGAACTAAAATTGATTTAGACTTAATCAAATTAATTTACATCGATTAATCTGATTTGACTAATCGATTAATCTATTTATGATTTTTAATAATTTAAAAATATATTTTTTTTAATGAATCGGACTGAATTAATTTAATTTAATTTGTCTAATTAAAATATGATAAGATTTATGAAATTAGACTTATGTCATTTGTAAAATTATGATATTAATTTTAATTTTTTGTAAAATTTTGAAGTATTTGGACTATGTTTTTGAATTGGTTAAAGGTTTAGGATAGTGAACTTGTTAGAAACGAGTTGACACTAAGAGGGAGCGGTAAAAACGTTAGTTCTAAAAATGTTTCGTACGATTAAAATCGATTTTGAAAATGCTTAACTTTGAAAGCAATAAGAACATAACTTGCAGTTAAAGTAAAGTGCTTAAAGGAAACGCAAACCAGATTTTTATAGTGGTTCGGTCATCGTGACCTATATCTACTCCGTCGATTCGTCTTCCATCGAGGCCAACGACATCCACTATTGATCTTCCTTTAATAGGCGAAGATCAACCTCCTTCTTACACCCCTCTTCTCCTTTTCACAGGTTTAGGAGTCAACCTTTACAAGCACTTACTCCTTTCTTAAACTATTCTAACATTTAGACTAGAAGAGGAGGATTCTCACAAGAGATTTCTACAGCGTTTTTCCCTTTTTAAATTCTCTATGCTTGTGTAAGTTAACCAGGGATGAGAGG
>LVTN01002870.1:7954-17986 GCA_001649415.1 Musa itinerans
GAGGGTGGGAGAGCCACACAAAAGCGATGGCTGTCAAAAGCGCGAGGAAGATAAGGCAGGATTAGTGATGGGATGGCGAACTAACAACCAGCAGTTGATGCGGCGGTTAGGGTTTTGGCAAAACGACATTATCTGGTTTCGTCCGCCAGGTGATGTAGCGGAACAAAAAGACCACCTCTTTCTTGCCGTCTCCGTTCCGACCTCGTCAGGGCTTAAGACTTTATATTAATACAATTAATTAAAAATATATTATTAAACACGAATTCCTAAAAAAATATTATTTCTTTATAAGTTTACCATGAGCATAAATTCATGAAATCAGTATAGATTAAAATAGATAAATATGAAATTGTAACTATATATACGTATATATATATATATACATATATATATATGTATATATATATATATACGTATATATAGTTACAATTTCATATTTATCTATTTTAATCTATACTGATTTCATGAATTTATGCTCATGGTAAACTTATAAAGAAATAATATTTTTTTAGGAATTCGTGTTTAATAATATATTTTTAATTAATTGTATTAATATAAAGTCTTAAGCCCTGACGAGGTCGGAACGGAGACGGCAAGAAAGAGGTGGTCTTTTTGTTCCGCTACATCACCTGGCGGACGAAACCAGATAATGTCGTTTTGCCAAAACCCTAACCGCCGCATCAACTGCTGGTTGTTAGTTCGCCATCCCATCACTAATCCTGCCTTATCTTCCTCGCGCTTTTGACAGCCATCGCTTTTGTGTGGCTCTCCCACCCTCTCATCCCCGTCTATGTTTCTCATCCACCATTCCTCCCCCTTCCCCACAATCAACAGAGATCCTCACACTACGTAGTCTCCAAAGAGATAGCTCTAAAAGATCCCACCTTTCCACCATTTCGAACGCCCTTTCTTTCTATCTTTTGCTGTTTGGCCATGTGCCATTGCCTATAGGAAGCCAACATCTTCGCCCTGCCGATGGACTCCGCGGCCGACCCTGTCTCCCTTTCCGCGGCAAGGGGCCCCAAGTTCCTGCCTATTTCTCCTCCGGGTTCGCTTCTCATCCGCGCCCCCCTTACCTCCGAGGAGAACGACTCGCCCCTGGCCTCCGATACCAGCGAGGAGGAGCAAGAGGGGTTTGAGACCGCCTCCGACCTCGAGGAGGAGAGCATCAACTCGGCCCTTGCCACGGCCGCGCTACTTACACCTAAAGGGGACGGCTTGTCGAGGAGCACCTCGATGCCGATAAAAGCTCGGGTCACTCGGGACGATGACCCCGATGTCGTGGCCCTTGTGGACGAGCTGGAAGATGAGGATGACGACGAGGATGACTTCTACGGCATCGCCAAGGTTGCTGTGTCCAGTCAAGTTCCGACCTTGGTGGATAAAGGTGAGGACTTGATGGGTGAACAGAGAGCTGGGACCTCGTTGGAGACTCATGTTTCTCGGACCACAGAAGGTGATTTCCTACCTGATAGCTTGGAAATAGTGTCCGATGAGAACCCTAAGACAGAGGATAGTTCAAAAAATGGTAATTTGGCGGCTGAGGAGCAAAAAACTGTGGAGAATCCCATCCTGCAAAGCACCGAAGAAAAACCAATAGAGGATGAGGATGCTGTCGATGGAACGTTGGACAAATATGGAGAGCATACAGTTTCTGATCCTCATGAGGAGAAAGATGGGAACTTGGTCGAGGAACTGGGAGAAACTGCCAGCCCTGATATTGGAGCTATAGCTGAGTTGAAGAGAGTGGAGGATGAGTCTGAGGCCGCTGACGTAGAAGAAGAGGGAGACACCAACAAGTCCTGTACAAAGGAAGGGGGCTTGAACATTGAAGAAGCCAAATCTGACACCACAGACGAGTTAAAAATGGGCACTGATGGGAGTGGTGATTCCAGTCAAAATATCAATCAAGCGAGTGTTCCTAAAGCTCATACACCAGAAGAGGAGTCTGTTGGGAGTTATTCTGCTGAGGACATTCAGATGGCTGAAGGTTCCTGGGAGAAACTTGATCAATTGAATGACAATATTGGCCATGCTAAAAGATGTGTCTCACTGACTGGAGGTTCTGAAGTAGTTGATGATAAGGCAGCTGAGGATTCTGCTGAAGTTGTTGATTCTGCAAATGCGAATGTAATCCTGTCACCTATTCATGAGCTAGGGGATGAGAAACCAAAGGTTGAACTAAATCAATCTGCAAATGATTCTGAGGTAAATAATAATGAGCCTGTGCCTGAGTTGCTTTCAGATGGTGATAATTCAATATCAGTTCAAGATAAGCAATCTCCATTTATCATTGAGGAGAAATCTAAGGGCAACAAGAACAAAGGAGATACATTTGAGACTTCTGGTGTGACTGAAGACAACAATGATCAACAATTGAATTCAGTTTCGGAACCAGAACTGACTGAGGGTAGTGATTTAGCTGATCATGAACAAAACCTTTGTCAGGAGAAAGAAAAGAAGGATGAGGAAAACTTGGGTTCCGATGAACCTTCTAAGGTGGCTATGGTGGCAAGCTTGGAGGGTGCCAAAGAGATGAGAAAGGAATTGGATGAAGACTCTTCCACTACTGGCCTCCATTCAGTTTTAGATAGCTCAAAGGATATAGATGACCAGATTGTCTTGGATTCAGATGAAGAGGTGTTGACTTACAAGGATGATGAAGGGAATGAAATGATCGACTCTGATGCATTGGTTGCACTGCTGAAAGCGGCAAGTAGTTCTACTGCTGATGGAGGTCCCAAAGTCACTTCTCAAGATGCTAACAGAATCTTCTCGGTTGACCGTCCAGCTGGTTTGGGGTCCTCAATCCCTTCTCTGAAACCTGCACCTCCCCGTCAAACCCACCCAAACATTCTTAGCCCTTCCGAAGTGACTGTAACAGCAGATCTTGATGATCAGATGACCGAGGAACAAAAAAAGTTGCATGAGAAGGTTGAACTGATCAAAGTGATGTTTCTACGCCTTGTTTATAGGTTGGGGCATTCACCTGAAGACACGGTGGCTGCCCAAGTGCTATATCGTCTGAGTCTTGCCGAAGGTATTCGTAGCAGACGGCAAATCAGTCGGGCTTTCAGTCTTGAGAGTGCAAAGAAGAAGGCATTGCAGCTAGAACAGGATGATACTGAAGGTTTGGACTTCTGTTGTAACATTTTAGTCCTTGGGAAAAGTGGAGTGGGCAAGAGTGCAACTATAAATTCTATTTTTGGTGAGGAGAAGTCTCAAACCAATGCATTCGAACCAGCAACAACTTCTATTAAAGAGATTGTTGGAACCGTAGGTGGGGTCAAGATCCGTGTCGTAGATACGCCAGGTCTTAGAGCTTCAGGAATGGACCAAGCATCAAGCAGGAGAATCCTGACGTCTATAAAGAAGTACACAAGGAGATGCCCTCCGGACATTGTTTTGTATGTGGACCGCATGGACACACTGACCCGTGATCAGAATGATTTGCCTCTGCTAAGAACAATCACTAGCACTTTGGGTTCATCCATATGGTTCAATGCCATTGTTGCTCTCACACATGCTGCTTCTGCCCCTCCAGATGGACCCAGTGGTTCTCCCCTGAGCTATGAGGTGTTTGTGGCTCAAAGGTCTCATGCTGTTCAGCAGTCCATTAGGCTAGCAGCTGGAGACATGCGTCTGATGAATCCTGTGGCTCTTGTTGAGAACCATCCAACTTGTAGAAGGAACAGGGACGGCCAAAAAGTGCTGCCCAATGGCCAATCTTGGAGACCACAGATGCTTCTGCTTTGTTACTCCTCAAAGATATTGTCTGAAGCTAATTCTCTTCTAAAGCTTCAAGATCCTTCTCCTGGAAAGCTGTTTGGTGGTTTCCGTTTACGTGCTCCGCCACTTCCCTTCCTGCTTTCTTCGCTGATGCAGTCCAGGCCACACCCAAAACTTCCTGCCGACCAAGGTGGTGAGAACGAAGATTCTGATATGGACCTAGACGACTTATCAGATGCTGATCAAGGGGAAGAAGATGATGAATATGATCAGCTTCCACCATTTAAGCCCCTTAAGAAATCTCAGATTGCCAAGCTGACCAAGGAGCAAAGAAGAGCATATTTGGATGAGTATGATTACCGAGTTAAGCTTCTTCAGAAGAAACAGTGGAAGGAGGAGCTCAGAAGATTGAGACAAATGAAGAATCAACAGAAAGTTTCTCAGGATGATTTTGGGCATGCTGATACAGTTGAAGATTTTGATCAGGATAATGCCCCTGCAACTATACCGGTCCCTTTACCTGATATGGTCCTGCCACCTTCTTTCGACTGTGATGCTCCAACATATCGATACCGTTTTCTAGAGCCAACCTCACAGTTTCTTGCTAGGCCAGTACTGGATACACATGGATGGGATCATGACTGTGGTTTTGATGGGGTAAGCCTCGAGGAAGGCCTCGCTGTTGCTGGCCGGTTTCCTGCTGTGTTATCTGCTCAAGTGACAAAGGACAAAAAGGAATTCAGCATTCATTTGGATTCCTCGATCTCGGCCAAGCATGGGGAAAATGGTTCCACTCTTTCTGGCTTTGATATCCAGGCAGTTGGAAAGCAACTTGCTTACACTCTGCGAGGTGAGACCAAGTTCAAGACGTCGAAGAAGAACAGAAGTACCGGAGGGATCTCCATAACTTTCTTGGGGAAAACCGTAGCCACTGGACTAAAGTTTGAAGACCAACTCTCTATTGGGAAGCAAGTGAACCTACTTGTAAGCACTGGTGCTGTTCGAGCACAGGGTGATACTGCACATGGAGCCAATCTGGAGGTACGCCTCCGTGATAAGGATTATCCCATCAGCCAAACCCTTTCAACCTTGGGTTTGTCTTTGATAAGGGCGCATGGGAATTTGGCTGTGGGTGCAAATTTGCAGTCTCAATTCTCCATCGGCAGAAGTTCAAAAATGTCAGTTCGTGTGGGACTCAACAACAAGCAGACCGGGCAGATCACTGTCAGGACGAGCACATCAGAGCAACTTCAATTTGCATTAGTGGGAATCATTCCCATTGCTATCTCTATATTCAGGAGCATGAGGTCTGGTGAGTCTTCAACTTATTAGTCAGATCAGGCAATTACCAGTGTTGATACTCCAACCAGTAACCATTTTGTTGGAACTTCTGCAGTTAATTTTTTTATTAACTGTTTCTTGGGTGTTGTTGTAGACCGAGTTGGAACAGGGGAGATGATAGTTGATTTTCATTAAGTTTCAATTCATATATAACCACTATATTTTTGTTTTCCTTAATGCAAGAGCTACTCATGCTTTTATCCTCTTTGGTAATAGGGATGTGGGCTGCATTAGCAGCATTTATGGCATTTTATCTATGAATAAGAACCTTTTGCTGTACTGATTAACCATTAAGTGCTTCGGATAATTAAGTCCATTATGTTGCTTCCATAAGGAGGTAGTTGGTATCGGAATGTTTATTTTCAAATATTAAGAAGAAAAATAACATTAGCTTCAGAACGAGGGATTAGGTGGTTATGAATTAGAACAGCTTCATGATGCTATTCATATCATGTAATGATATTGGGTGGTTATGATGATCTTGGTTTTGGTGTCATACTGATTACTAATGAGTAATCACCGTCTGTGTCGTCTGTTGATGTTTGAGTTAATGTTGGGCGTCATCAGTTTTAGTTTGCTAATGTCCTTGCTCACATTTGGGATGATGATCCGGAACCAAATAGATATTTCTTCCTCGATTTTGGTCATTCAAGAAAACGGATGTGCAATGTCTGTTGGTTTTTCCGATTTGCTTTAGTAGATTTGAGGCAGGTTGGATCAAAAACACTTATAGCTTTTCTTGTTCATTGAATGTGCAACGCAGTAAAGGTTGTGTTTGGCTTCCTATGTTTGTGCAGCGTAGCGCTGCAAGTGGTTTGTAATGTTTCCAACGAGTCATCTTGAATAATGGTGTGGAATAGAAGAGGTGTCAGAAGCAGATCGATCTCTATGTCTTGTATACTGATTCTAGAGGAGGGGAGAGATGGGTTTAATAACCATGAGATTTATTTGGGACTTGAATATAATTATTATTTTCGAAGAGGGCATATTGGGAAAAATTGTATTTACTGCATTCTAATACATTTGTTTTCCTACAACGTCGTCTCATTTCCCATCTTCAGGCTAAAATGAGATTTCATTTCAGGATGGATCCTAAGGGATCAGGATCAAGATTGTGCCGAGGATGATCAAATATAAATATCATGATTTCATATTAATTTTTTCATTCATTATAAGAATTGCTTAGGGTTTCGAATATCTTGATCTTTCCTTGTTGACCACGCATTGCCCGCGGTTCGTAGCAAGCCATCGTGTGATAAAGGAGAAAGAAACGCGAGGAAGGGAGAAGTTGAAGAAGAAAAAGGGAAAAAAAAAAAGAGGAAAAAGAAATGCCACAGCAAGCAAGCCGCATGTGAGAGAAATAAAAAAATTTACAGAAAGAGGGAAAAGAAAAAAAAAAAGGGGGGGGGGGGGCATATGTTCGAGGTCCCATTTTTATATCAAAACAGTCTGTTTAAAATTTAAAAATATATATTTATGTGTGTCTTTGAATTCCTATCATTCTCGATTAATTAGAAAATAGATTGGACTATAGATCAATTAATCTTAAATCTTTGAATGTGATATGATCTCAGGAAAAGAAATAAAAAAATAAAAAAAAAGATTGTTGTTAAAGAAAGAAAGAAAACATCTTGATTCGATTTATGCTACTTGAATGGCTTAAGAAAAGAGGAAGGATGGTGATCCTCCTGTCACTCTCTTTGATCAAGGTAAAGTATATGATGACTCTATTTGACTTGTTTTCAAATTTAATTATGTATATGTTTGTAACCAGTAAAGTTATATGATTTGTACATATTAAATGAATTACCAGCTTTTGAAAATAGGTTTGTTGGTATTGCATTTATTTAAAATGGTTGAAATTTTTTTATTATTATATTTTTTGAATATTATATAGTTTGACTTATTTAAAATAATATTTATATATTTATGCATTAGAAGCATTCGATATATTGTTTTAACTTATATTCATTATTCACTCCGTTTGGATATGGTCATGGAAGTTATATATTGGTCTTAAATTTGGAAACTAATTTCTTTTGAATCGTCACACAAGGAAATATGTGTTACTAATATCATGAAGATCAAACATGATTTTAGATCTTGTGACGATAGCCATTAGCTATAGTCATAATTATCTATGTATTTAAATATGAAATCTTAGTTTATATTTATATTGATTCGTTATTAATTAATGATAACCTTTGCATTAAATTATTATTTTTGTTTATTATGAAAATATATCCAATTATTGTGTTTGAAAGTTATCTTATGACCATGTTATGCTAAAAGTTATGATTTGAAAATCATATACAGTTATGTTTTCATCTCTATGTAGTTAACATTTATGTGTATTTTTCAGAAAAAAGAAAAAGTCATGTTAGTTTAAGAGGGTAGATAAGAAGTAATTTGAGAGTTTACTTATCTATAAGTTTTGCTTATAAGATAATTTGATAAGAACTATTTAGTTGAAAGAGTTCAAATGACTTGATACTTATGATCATCGTTGGAATATGTCTTATAAGAATTGAGAAAATTAAGTATAATAATATATTCGTGTGAATTAAATATTCATGTATTTAATCTTATCATTTGGTTTTTATATCTTATTTGTCCACAAATTAAATTGGAATATCAAGAGGCATTTGAAAAAGGAAATATAATGTTTATCTGTATAATCATAAACGTTATGTATGTTCATGGACTTCGTGATAGGATTCTAAGGATTTATAAGAATAATGATATTAGAGAAAGAAAGTCAAGGTTTCACATATGGAAGATTAATTTGATTATAACACATACAGCTCAAACTACACAAAGTATTTATGTTTAATATTAGGAGACATGAATTAAAGTTTCAGATCGAAAATTATTGTTTTTTTTTTCAAGCTAAATCATGTTGAGATTTGGAATAGGTGATACTTTGAGCTATAGTTGTATTAAATAATTTAAGATTTAAAAAAAAATGAAGCTTACGATGTTTTTCATTTATGAATGTTGAGGTAATATATTGAAGATCTAATAATCAAATTTGAACCAATTCAATTGGAAAAGGATTTAGAAAAAGATTTATCATATCAAGAGGTGGAGTTTAGAGAACTAAGCTCTTTTCTTCTAGGGAAGAATGTAATAGGGTGATTTCCCTGAATTTATTTTATTTTTTTCTAGAATGTTTCTTTATTTTTTTCCTTAAATGATATCTTAATTTTTTGAATCTAAAAAATACCCTTTACCCTTGATCGCTCATCACCTTCGACTTGTCACCTCCACTCGTCGTGTGGACTTGTTGCCTGACCTTTCTCACTCGTTCCCAAAATAGTCTTTAGCCTTTGCTCCCAATGTCATCGTATTCGTCTCCTTTCTGACAATCTCCTTCACCTCCCTAAGATTGGGACCCTTTTCATTATCGATTTGTCTCCTCGATGACCTCCTCTATCATGTGATAAGCGAGGAAAGTTAAGGAATATTTTTAGGATTACAAAAAATAAGAGCATCATTTGAGAAAAATAAAAAATAGGGACATCTTTTAGGAAAAAATAAAAAGAGAGGTTTTTACAAAGAAATAACCCAATGTAATGCTAATCAGATTTATTTGGAACTTAAATATAATTTTAACTTTCTAAGAGGACATATTGGAAAAAAGAAAATTTAGTGTGTTTTTAATGCATGTTTCCATCATGGAACAAACAAACGTTTTCCAGAAAATCTTCAGATTGAAAGGAGGTTTCATCTTAGGATCCACACTTAGAGATCAAGATTATATGGATGATGATAAATCAGAAGTAACATGATCTCGTACTAATCCCCTCATTCATTATCGATCGTGATAGGGTTTTAAACATCTTGATCTCTCCGTCTTTAATCTTGACGGTATTATGTTGGGAAAGATTGAAAGAGAAAGAAATAAGGGGACTATGACCATCGTAGTTTGCTCGGTGGAGTAAACCATCGTGGTTTGCTATGGGAAGGAAAGAAATGAAAATTAAAAAAGGAAATAGGAACGCGTGCAGTGGCTTGCTGCGGTGCTAGAGAGTGGGGGAACAAAAAACAACAGAGTTAAGGGGCTTACCGTTGGTAAGTGATAAAAAGAAAAGGAAGGAAACGAGAGGAAAGAAAAAGAAAAGGAATGAAAAAGAGAGATTGAAGAAGAAAAAAAAAGGAGAAAAAAAAAATGTCACGCGTGTGTGAGAAATGAAAAAAAGAGATGCTGAGAAATGAAAAAAAGAGATGCAGAAAAGAAGAAGAAGAAGATGAAAAAAAAGAAGTGATGTTACAGGGGTAATTACTAATTATCTTTGTAGCGAATTATGATTAACATTTCGATCTTTATACTTTAAAAAATAATATCATTTTGTTCTCGTATCATTTTATCGTCTAAAGAGGAAAATTATTCAAATGATTCATGATTATTCTTTTGATTACAATTTGAAAGTTTTTGATGAATCAAGATTTTTCATACTTTGTTCTCCTACTATTCTTTTTGCTATTCACTAAAAAGGAGATTTATCCTAAAAAACCATGTAATGCTATTTGACATCTTGAGAATTTATGACTTGAGTTTTGTTATTGAGTTTTGTTATGCATTATTTCCCTCTTCTTCTTTCTTATTGGGGAGAAAAGAAATCACTAGCATTTCAAGAGATCGATAAATCTATTGATTTCATTTTGAATCACTTGAAAGTGATTTTGATGATTTTGATTATTTGAATTTGAATTAATTTTTACCTATATTGTGATTTTGATTCCTCGGAATTATAATTTAAATTTTTTTATGAATCAAGATCTCTTATTATGTGTTCTCATATTATTTAAGAGGAGATTTTTTTATGAATCATGATTTTTTGAATTATAACTTAAAATTTTTATTTAATATATAAATCATGATCTTGACAACTTAAGATTCTCATGAATCAAGATTGTTTAATATGATTTTTTTTGCTATCCAAAAGAATCATAATTTGT
>LVTN01002873.1:2807-23090 GCA_001649415.1 Musa itinerans
TATATAATCATATATCACATCACTCGATAATTCACATTTGTGGCAACCCAAGCCAACTTAACAAAACATTAACAATACTTACAAATCCACAAGCTACATAATTCATACAATTAGAAATCCAACCATTTACCACAAGTTCATATCAACGTAAACTAGACTTAACATTCTAGAATTCTAAACAAGAGAGATCTTCTAACACTTTTACATGGTATATCCATTTCATTCATCGACAACATTTCATTACATACAAAATATGCTTATACAATAATAACATAATAACCAACAAGACTTGCCCATAATTCTGAATAGCTCTCTACTGCCTCAACCCAATTCAAAACATCTCAAAGAGTGACAAGCTGACCTGAAAGATTTATATAACAACGGAGTGAGCTAAAAATAGCTTAGCAAGTGACAAAACATATTAATGGCAAAAGAGGACAATTTTCAAACAAATAAAGTTTCAAAATATAAGGCAGATTATAAGAATTCATAGACGTAATCTCATTGGGTGCAGAATCACAAATGTCATTTTAATCAAACATATTTGATTCATAACAAATGGAGCAAAGAGTAATTTGAGCATATCAATAGCGTACGAGATGTTACGGATCATATCAATGGCAAATAGGACATTTTAGAACATATCAATTTATAGCAAATGGAGCACAGAGTAATTGGAGCATATCAATAGCGTACGAGATGTTCCGGAGCATATTAATGGCAAATAGGACATTTTAGAACATATCAGTTCATAGCAAATGGAGCATAGAGTAATTGGAGCATATCAATAGCGTATGAAATGTCCCAAGGATAATCAATAGTATATGGAATATTTCAGAGCATATCAATGGCAGATGAAATATTTCAAGGAATATCAATGACGTATGAAATGTTTCGGAGCATGTCAATGACAAATAAAACATTTCGAAACATATCAATAACAAATTGAACGTTTCAGAGCTAATCAACGGCGTATGAAATGTTCCGTAGCATATCAACGACGTATGGAATATTTCGGAGTATATCAATGGCAAATGAAACATTTCAGAGCATATCAATAACAAATACCAAACAGAAGCTCAAACGTATTTGACGTTGCATTCATATCATTCTTATCCAAAGCATGTACAGAAACACATAACCAAAGCTCTGGATATCATATCAAACATATAGGAGGTGAAGTGGGACCATAACATAATATAGTACATCCATTTCTGAATGACCACCAAACATAAGTCTCCCACGTCTGGGAGCTCCATCCACCCACGTCTGAGTGAAGTCATAGGGGGCCGACAGAGCATCATAGGCTCTATGCATAACTCCCTTCACCATTTCTAGCAAAGGTTCATAACATCCCACAAACACCAGAGTACAAAAGGACAGTATGAACAATAAAATTTTCACATATCGAAAGCACATACGGAACAACAAAACGTACATGTGCCTTTACGAGACAATACGAGAGAAGCATAATCCTTTCCAAATGTATTCAGATTTGAAAGGAAATGAAAGCAAAAGCATACAAGGATTCCAAGCAATCACATATAGCTCAATTCAAATAAGAAGGTTAGATGAATTCAATATCCAAAGGAATGAAACTGGAATAGGCACACGTTGATAGTAAATGCGAAATGATGGGATATACATATGCCTATATGAGTCAATACGGATACAACATAAACTTTACACAATAAGCTTCAAGAATGCAAATAATGTGAAGATAAGAGAATACAAGAGTTCAAAGCAGTAATATAAAGCTTAATTGAACAAAGAAAGCTATATGAAATCAATTGCCAAAGGAATGAAACCAGAATATGTGAAATCGACCAAAGCTCAATTTCTGACAGAATTTGAGAGGCACATTGAAAAAATAATTAAAACTATCAATTGTGCTCCAATTTAGTCAAGAATATATTATTAAAAATATATTTCAATCTATTTTCAGATAAAATAAGTTTCGTATGAATCGAAGTTTTCAACAAAAGAGTTACAATTGGTTTAGTAACCAAAGGTCAGAAAACAAAATCACTATTTTACAAAATTCATAGGGTCGGATTCAATAGATAACTATGCAGGCATTTGGAATCTAAATCTTTCAATCCTTATTTTAAAAGAAAGATCTACAAGTCTAGTTTCCAATGAAATAAGATTTGAATAAATCAGAGTTTTCAACAAGGACTTATAAGTAGTTTAGTATCGAAAGGTCAGAAATTATGATCTCTATTTTGCAGAATCCGTAGGCTCATTTGAAATAGAAGTTTGGGTAGGCAAACTTACTCCAAATTCTTAAAGTAAACTATCAAAAGAAAGGTTTATCTGTCTATATTCAGATCAAACAAGTTTTGTCTAAATTAGAGGTCATTGCATGAAATTATAACCATAACAAGGTAGTAAGGTCAGAATCTCGAAAGTTTCATAGATTCCAATCGTTTCGTCTAAATAGGAGGTATATCAAATGCAAGGCTAGAACATTTCAAAGTTTCTCATATTCAAAGCAAATGCAAAGACTAAATTGTAGTAAGGAAGGATCAGGACACTTGCAATAGGAAAGATTAAAAAGCTTGCAAAAGAAAGGATCGAAACACTTGCAATATAACACTTGCAATAGGAAGCAACAGAACACTTGCAATAGAAAGGATAGAAACACTTGCAATAGAAATAATCAAAACACTTGCCTTTCGATGGTTTTGATCCGAAGATCCGAAGAAGGTGTAAGCCCAAATTCTTCTATTTTTCCTCCGTGTCCTCTCCTTGTTTCATTTCCTATATCTGTCTTCTTTCTTCCTCCACAACTGCAGCTTGTGCAGAACATAGAGGCTGAGTCACCTACTCTCTCTTACTCTCATTCCTTCGTTATTTTTCCCAAATGCAGCTGTCGCAGCCACCAACGCTGCCACAGTCGCAGCCATAGCCATCGCCGCAGCCCCTTTCACTGCGCTACTTCCTTTCTCTCAATCCTTCTTTTTTCTTCCTCAAACATAGCTGTCGCAACCACCGACGCTACCACTGCCACAGTCGCAGCCATTGTCGCAGCCGCAGCCGCCGCCACTGCTGCAATCGTAGCCACGGCTAGATCCTCGTCGCAGCCACAACCACACCGCTAATGCTGCCGCAGCCACATTCGTAACCGCAGCCATCGCCGCTGCCACTGCCACAGTCGCAACCGCAGCCGCAGCCACCTTCCCCTCTTCCTCTTCTTCCCTCTCTTCTCCCTCTTCTTCTTCCTTTCCTTCTCTTCTTTCCCAACTACAACTGTCGCAGCCGCAGCCTCTTCTTCTTCCCCTGCTCTTCTTCCTCTCATTCTTCTCTTCTAGCTGCAGCTGCCATCGCCGCAGCCGCAGCCCCCTTCTTTCCCTTCTCTTCTTCCTCCCCCCCCTTTCTTCCTTCCCCTTCTTCTTTCCCTGCCACAACTGCAGCTGCCACAGCTACAGCCACAACTTCCTTTCCTCTCTTCTTCCTCACCTTCTTTTCTTCTTCTCCTTCTTCTCTTCCAGCTACAGCTGCCACCGTCGCAGCCGCAGCTGCAGCCCCTCCTTCTTTCCCTTCTCTTCTTCTCCTCTTCTCCCCTTCTTCTCTTCTTCTTCCCTTCTCCCGACGCCACACACATCCTCTCCCCTGTTTCCTCCTGCGGGAAACAGAGGTGCCGCAGCCACCTCCTCCCTCCTCTTCTTCTTCTCTTCTCCCCTCCGACGCCACACATATCCTCTCCTCTGTTTCCCGCTGCGGGAAACAGAGGTGTTGCAGCCCTAGCTGCTGCCACCTCTCTCTCCGCTCCCTCTTACCTCTCTTCTCCTTCTTCTTCTTCTTTTCTTCTCTTCTTCCTCTTCTTCTTCCCTTCTCCTCCTCGACGCCCCATAGCTCCTCGCTACAGCCCTTACTGCAGCCACCCTCCTCTTTTCTTCTTCGTCTTCTTCTTCTTTTTCCTCTTCTCTTCTTATCCTCTTCTTCCCTTCTCCTCCTCGACGCTCCATGCATGCACTCCTCTGTTTCCTCTGCAGGAAACAGAGGTGCTGCAGCCCTAACTGCTGCAACTACCTCTCCCTCTTCCCTTTCTTTTCCCTCTTCTTCTTCTTCTCTTCTCCTCCTCTTCTTCTTCTTCTCCTCTTCTTCCCTTCTTCTCTACTTCTCTTCTTCTCCCCAACCGCCGCCCCTTCCTTATTTTTTTTTTCCTTTTTTTTTTCAACTTAACAATTTAGTCCTTGAAATTTCTATATTTACATATAGGTCCTCCGATTTACAAATAAATCTTTGTAAATAATTTTCCAAATGTGAGGGATATTACAGGTTCATACCTCCCAAATGAGAATTAAATTCAAGGGGTGTGACACTCGCTTTGTTCAGCATCAACCCCATGCTGAGGCACCTGACGTGGTCGATAGACTTGAGTGATTTGTTTCTAAGTTTGCTGACAAGCTCCATTTGCATGGTTGAAAGATAAGAAAATCCTATATCGTTGTGGCTTCTAGGAATATGAGACATGCACCTTACAGGTGTTCCCATCAAGATCCTGATAAAAAACCTTATTAGGAAGATCACCATCGGAAGAAACCATTACACATGCTCATGCAAATGCTAATCTCATTTGTGCAGTTATTGCCCTATCGATATATAGTGGTTGTCCCAAAGTGTTGCATAACTTTACAATAAAACGTCGGCTCTAAAGATGCAAATGAAGATCATGAAAGGATACCCATAAGGGGATAGACTGCATGCTATCTAACTCCAAAGGAACATCAGGTGACTCATGTCATAAAATCGTTGGATGATCGTAAATAGTCTAAAACCCTTCAAGGATCTGTTGCAAATCTTCTTCAGAGTAGAGCTTACACACATAAAAATCATTCTCCAATATATGGAGATTAAATGCCGATGTTCCCTATCTTGTCTTGATGAAGGAGGATAGCAGGAAATAGAATGTCTTGAGGCCGATCACGTAACCAACAAGCACCATGGACCATGTCCCAATCAACTTTTCAGAATCAATAGTCTCGTACATAACAATCTTCTGATCGGCCTGGACTTCTAGAGCAAAGAAATCTAAGCGAAGATCTAGACTTCCAACCAGAGTCTTGAAGAGACTATTCCAAGGTTGAGGGTCTCTAGAAATGGGAGCAGGAGGCCATGATCTAGAGCATGACCTACTTCTATGTTGGTTCGTCGAAGGAGCATCCTATTGGGAAGAAGATAGCGGAGGAGCAGCTTGAGAGGCAAGGGTAAGGAACCTTATTATCAGATCGCTCCCCACCATAGTGGGGATATCCACCTTGCCGCCACCTTCCCCTGCCCTAGGGACCATCGTTGTCCTAGGGAGAAGCACCATAATTGGGGAGGAGTAGTCATCGCCCAAGGTGAAGTCACCCTAGGGAGGAGCAGAGCTGACCTTAGGGAGAAGCAACCGCAAGTTTCCATTACTGCCCCAAGTCGCCCTAGGGAATCATCGCCGATTGCAAGGTTGCTCTACCAAAGAGAATGTGATCCCTCTTTTCCACTGTTCCCTCGATGAGAAGAGGAAGAAGGAGAGCAGAGGTAAGGGGGTGATGTAGAGAGAAGAACTCGTCGCCCTTGCACTAGGGAGAAGTAGCTCGATCGCTTCTCGCTAGAGAGAATGTGATCGCTCTTCTCCTCTGTTCCTCCTAATCAAAAGAAGAAGAACTGCCAACTGATGTGATCCCTTTTCTCTTTAGTGAGTAGTGCTAGTCATAGGTGCCCTGCAAGCCAATCACGTGAGTGATGACATGTGTGACTTGACACACAGTCTTATTGACGTTGAATCTCGAATTTTGATGATGAAACCAATTGATAGAGTTTATGATTTAATCTATATTTTGAGTGATGCAAGAAGCTTCGATTAGGGACAGACAATTAAAGTAGGAAGAATCATGTTGGGCAGGAGTGGAACATGTTAGCAGATTGGACGTCACACTGAAGGATCGGTCGACGTATCGACAGAAGACTTCGGGCCATGGTTTCGGGCATCAGGCCAAGAAGAGCGGATATTGTGCCAAGGATATTGGAGTTGCAGAGGTCAATTGGTCGATTGGGTAATAGGCCGCAAGAGAGGATGATACGTCGAAGAATTAGATGAAGCGTCGATGACCCAATGACATGCTGGACAACATGATTCAAAGCTTTTTAATAATTATCTAGATTGAAGTAGGTTTTATGTGTGTAGGATTAACTACGATAGCAAGGCGTAAATCAAAATGAAGTCCTAGAGTCAAAAACGTGATTTCGTTGGGAGTTCGATAGTTCGTCGGAAGTTCAGACGTTTGTCGGAAGTTCTGCCAGAATTGATTAAGAAGTCCAGGAGCTTGCCAAAGAAGCTCATTGGAACTCGCCAAGAAGATCGTTGTGAAATCCAGGAACTTGCCGGGAGTCCGCTGGAACATTGCCGAGAGATCGTCGGAAGTTCGTCGGAAGCTTGCCGGAAGAAACCTAGACTTGCGGACTTGTTTAGCTTTGTAAATGTCTTAAATTTCATAGTTAGCACATAATTGAGATTAAAATTGGGCCAACCCAATTAGGGGTCAGTTGGGCCCATGTATGGACTATGTTGGGCCAAGTGAAAGGCCCAAACAATGACCCAACAGGTGGCACCATTGTGGCACAGTCTCCGAGACTATGTTAGGCGGTGGTACCGCCCAGCACAGGCGGTGGTACTGCCCATACCCGGAAACCCAGGATGAGACATTTTTAGGCTCCAAGTTTGAATCAACTTGAAGCCTATAAGTACCCCTCTCATCCCTGGTTAATAAACACAAGTATAGAGAGCTTAAAAGTGGGAAAACACTATTGCAATCACTTGAGAGGTCCCCTCCTCTAGTCTAAGTTTAGAATTCTGTTTAGGAGGAGTGAGTGCTTGTAAATGTTGTCTCCTAAACCTGTGAAAAGGAGAAGAGGGGTGTAAAAAGTGGTTGGTCTTCGTCTATTGAAGGAAGACCAATGGTGGATGCCGGTGGTTATATCCACAACGACCGAACCACTATAAACTCGGTTTGCATTTCATCTTGAGCAATTTACTTTACTACAAAGCATTTTACTTGCTTACTACCTTCAATACGTTTATAAACACAAGATTTCAAGTTATCTTCCGAGTTCGATTTTTATCATACGAAAATTTTTCGAAATCGATATAGTTTTTACCACTGCACTAATTCAACCCCTCTCCCTCTTAATGCCGACTCGTTCCTAACAGTTAGTATCAAAGCTTCGTTATTTCTCATTTAGTTTAACACCCAAGAGAAATGGCTCTTTTCGACTTTCAAGAGGGACTTTCTCTCATTTGTCCTCCTATGTTCAATAGGACGGACTATACATATTGGAAAACTCGAATGAGAGTTTTCTTGCATTCTTTGGATTTAAATTTATGGAATATTATCGAAAGCGGTTTTCAAAAGTCTTCTGCTCCAATGAAAGAACAGAATGATTTGGAGAAGAAAACTTTTTCCTTAAATGCTAGAGGTATAAATGCTCTATTTTGCGCTTTGGATAAAATTGAGTTTAATCGGGTTCTACTTACGAAATGGCTTCCGATATATGGCACACTCTCGAAATCACACACGAAGGTACTAATAGAGTAAAGGATTCTAAGATAAATCTTGTAATGCATGATTTTGAACCTTTTCGAATGAAGCCAAGCGAATCTATTGTTGACATGTACACCCGTTTTACGAATGTCATCAATGGTTTAAAAGCACTTGGTAAAAGTTTTTCGGATTTTGAACTTGTAAACAAAATTTTACGTTCTCTTCATAAGAACTGGGATTCAAAAGTAACTATCATACAAGAGGTAAAAGACTTAAACAAGTTTCTACTCGAAGAACTTATCGGGTCTTTAATCACCTATGAAATGAGTGGTATGGCACAAAACGATCTTAAGAACATCCTTCCAAAGAACAGGAAGGATTTTGCACTTAGAACAAAAGAAGACCACTCGAGCGAAAGCTCAAGTGATGATAAACCTGAACTTCCCACTAAAAAATTTAAAATATTCATTAAACAAGAATTAAAGAATAAAAATGAACTTAAAAAGAAGTTGCCAAAGAAGAAGAGTGCACTCAAGGCGGCTTGGAACGAATCGAGCTCATCCGATGACGAGGAGCAAACCGATGAAGACGAAACAACGAACTTTGCTTTGGTGACTCTCGATAATAAGGTAAACAACTCAAACAAAACTCCTTTAATCTATTCCGAAATAACATGATGTTTTTCATGAGTTATTTTTAATTTAGTTTACAAAAATTATTTTTCTTGAAAATTACATGTTTAATAATGTAATAAAAATGTAAAAATTGGAATCATGCTTATCATGCTAGTAATTTTAAAAATGATAATAACAATTGCATGTTTTATGAAAATACAACAAAATGTTAGATTTAAATGTAATGATAATCCTATGTATGTTTTTAAAATAAAATAATATGTATCTTGATGATTTTCAATTTTGATTGAAAATGATTTATGTCTAATGAAACCATGCTTGATGTCTTAATGAAAATGTTAAGAGGTATGATATCATGCTTAATATGAAATTGTGCATACCTTGAAAACTTGAAATCATGTTTTGATGTCATGCCCAAAGTAGTGATACATAATGATCATGCTTAATAAATTTATGTTTCAAAATTATGCATGATGATTTTAGTGATTTATGGACTATCGATTTTTACCATAATGAAAGTGGCTTTTTCGATTTTAAAAATGATGCATGTTTTGATTTGGCATAAATGACAAAGGCATGCTTATATGAAATAATGTAAGTATAATGCTTGATGACCTTATTCTATGCATGAGATTTTGAAGTTATACATGATGATTTTTGGGTAATTTTTGGTTTATTGATCTTGATAATTTATATGATGAGATTTGCTCTTTCAATTTTAAACTATGATGTATGATTTTTATACGAAAAACTTGAGCATACTTATATGAATTCAATCACTTAAATTGAAACAACTAAAAAGAGGAAAACATTTTTCTTGAAAATTCTTTTTCTCTATCTTATTGATTTTGATGAATGTATATGTGATGTATGATATGTGTGTTGAATCTCAGATTTTGATGATAAAATCAATTGGTAAATTATTTGATCAAATCTATATATTGAAAAAAGTGTGTATGATGAACTATAATAGCGATCAAGGCATAAAGCAAAATAAAGTGCCAGAGTCAACATCGAGATTTCGTTGGGAGTTCGAGAGTTCGTCGGAAGTCCGGAGGTTCGTCGGAAATGCTGTCAGAATTGACTGAGAAGAAGCTCATCGGAACTCGCCAAGAAGATCGTCGTGAAGACCAGGAGCTTGCTAGAAGTCCACTGGAAGATTGTCGAGAGATTGTTGGAAGTCCGCCGGAAGCTCACCAGAAGAAACCTAGACTTACCGGGCATGTTTTATTTAGTGAATGCCTTAAAAATCATAGTTAGCACATAATTAGGTTTAGGTTTGGGAGGTAATCCCATTAACCCTGTTAAGGGCCAACTGGGCCCGTAATTTGATTTGTTTGGGCTGAATTCAAGGCCCAACCAGGTTATTGGACCTTGTCTAACGGGGGCACTGCCAGACTAGGGTGGTGGAACCACCCAGGGAGCGGTCTCCTAGGTGGTCTAGGTGGTGGTACCACCCAGACTGAGTGGTGGTACCACCAGCAGTTATTACTGCCAAGCGGTGGTATCGCTAGAGCCCAGTCTTTGAGGCTCTATCAAGCGATAGTACCGCTAGACTAGGCGGTGGTACCACCCAGTGTCAACTCTATCAAGCGATAGTACCACCAGACTAGGTGGTGGTACCACCCAGTGTTAGAGTGTTAAGCGGTGGTACCGCCTATTATTGGCGTTGGTATTGCTAGTACCCTAGAAACCTAGGATAAGACACTTTTTGGCTCTAATTTTGAAGCCATTGGGGCCTATAAATACCCCACCTTTTTTTGCATGAAAGGGGAACAAAGTGCAATCATAGTATGAAAAAATCTTGAAGTGTTGGGGAGTAAAAGTGTTATAAAAGTGCAAAGAGTCCTCCTTCTCCCTTTCTTTAGCATTGTAATCATCCAAGAAGAGGTGTGAGGCTTGTAAGGGTTATCTCCTAAACCCGTGAAAATGAAAAAGCGCTATAAAGAGGTAGTTGGTCTCCGCCTATTGAAGGAAGACCATTAGTGGACGTTGGTGATCTCAACGGAGGAGGAATCGGAAGTGGATGTAGGTCACAGCGACCGAACCACTATAAATTCCATTGTGCTCTTTCCGTACTGCTTATTTTCTTTACTTGTGCTGCATTCTATTTTACTTCATTACAAATTGTTCAATCCCTACTCCTCTACTCACATACAAGTTGATTCAAGTCAAACATATTCACAAAATGGTTTTTCATAGAACTAAGAGTTTCATTGTACGAAGTTTTCCGAAATCGTTTAAATTGATCATTTTAATCCGCTGTACTAATTCACCCCCCCCCTTTTTAATGTCGTTTTTAATTCTAACAATTGGTATCAGAGCGAGGTTACTCTCATTTTGGTTTGAAACCCAAGAGAGATGACATTTGCTAGCAACCAAGAGGGTCACTCAATCACACATCCACCCATGTTCAATATGACAGATTACACCTATTGGAAAACTATAATGAGGATTTTTCTAATTTCTATGGACTTTGAGTTATGGAACATTACGAAAAACGACTTTCAAAAGTCTTCCCTTCCAATGAATGATTGGAATGAGTTGGAGAAGAAGACTTTCGCTTTAAATACCAAGGCTATGAATGCCTTGTTTTGCGCTTTAGATAAAAATGAGTTCAATCGAGTGTCTATTAGTAAAATGACTTTCGTTATTTGGCATACACTCAAAATCACTCACGAGAGCACTACTAGAGTAAAGGAGTCCAAAATTAATCTTTTAGTCCATACTTTTGAATTGTTTCGGATGAAACCAAGTGAGACCATTGGAGACATTTATACCCGGTTTACGGATGTCGTCAATGGTCTAAAAGGACTTGGTAAAAGTTTTTCTAATTTCGAACTTGTTAAAGGCCCTACCTTGCATGTGTAAGCTTGCAAGTTTTGCCTTTCTTTGCAAGCTAGCAATTTACTTTTCTTGAGATAGCAAGATAGCAATTTTCTCTCCCCCTTTGTTATTGTCAAAATGAAGGGAAGGATACAATAGTGTAAAACATTTCAATCATTACAAGACATACAAGCCATAAATACAAAGGAATCATATCATAAAAGATATAATATCAAAGATCATGAAGGATTAAGTCTGGAACACCAAAAGACATGATTTATTTTGACAAATCTCCCTTTTAGTAAATAACAAAAAGAAACCTTAGGAGATTAACGATCTTGATTCATAAAAAAAACCACAAGTATTAAATATCGAGAATTCAAGATCATGATATTGATAAAGATATTCCTATAGCAAAAAGAGTCGTGAGAGAACACTTAAAAGATCTCGATTCATATATAATATCTCTCAATTCATTATGAATCATAAAAAATTATAATTCCAAAAAATCATGATTCATTTAGAAAATTTTTCTCTTTAGTAAACGACATGAAGAAACATAACAATGATACCAATCATGATTCATTTGGATAGTAGATAGCAAAAAAAACATAGAGGATAAAAGATCTCGATTCATATAGAATAAATCTCAAGTTATAAATATCGAAAAATCAAGGTAAAAATCATGATTAGATGAAACTCATTCAAATTCAAATCATCAAATCATCAAAATCACTTTCAAGAGATTCAAAATGACATAAATAGATTTATCAATTTCTTATTGAAAAATCGACAAGATAGAGAAATTTTCAAAATGCATTCTCTTTTTAGTTGTTTCAATTCATGCGATTGATTTCATACAAGCATGTCCTTATTTTTTTATCCCAAACAAAACATGCATCATCGTTAAAAACCGAAAGAGCAAGATTTATCACAAAACTCATTAAGATCAAAAAGTGTAACACATAATTCCAAAGTATATGATTTCAAATCATCATTACTTCAAATCCTCATGCATAAGATAAAATCATCAAGCATCATACCAAACCTTTTAACATTTTCATTACATCATTACATCATTAAAACATCAAGCATGATTTCATTGTACATAAGGTATTTTAAATCAAAATCACTTTGTTTATTGTAGTAATGCATTTTTCTTTTTAAGTGAATCTAACTATTTATGCTTAGTGCTAGGAGTTAACATAAAATTTTCATGCTCAAATTTTAATTTTTTTTTTAAATCACTAGAAAGAGAAGCATGATATTTTTTATATTTTTTTTATTTTTTATTGACTAATTTAAAAATAACTCATGAAAAGCATCAAGTAATTTCATAATAAAGTAAAGGAGTTTCGTTTGAGATGTTTATCTCATTATTGAGAGCCATCAAAGCGAAGTTCACAACTTCATCTTCATCGGTTTGCTCCTCGTCTTCGGATGCACTCAAATTGTCCCAAGTCGCCTTGAGTTCTTCCTTCTTTTTTGGTAACTTCTTTTTCAGTTTTATTTACTCATCTTTGGAGTGCCCCGAATTCTTGCATTCATAGCAAGTAGTTGTATTCTTTTTAAGTTTGTTTTTATTCTATGATTCTTGTTTCATGAACTTTTTAAGCTTTATTGTTAAGAGTTCAAAGTCATAATCACTTGAGCTTTTGCTCGAGTGGTCTTCTTGAGTTCTAAGTGTCAAATCTTTCATGTTCTTTGGAAAGTTGTTCTCATGTTCATCAAGTTCATCATGTGCCTTGCACGTCATTTCATAGGTCATCAAAGACCAAATAAATTCTTCAATCAGAAAATGATTCAAGTTCTTTGATTCTTGTATTACCGTTACATTCGAATCTTAATTTTTAGCAAGAGATCGTAAAACTTTATTAACAAGTTCAAAATTCAAAAAATATTTGCCAAGAGCTTTTAAACTATTGCTGACATCCTTAAAATGGGTGTACATGTCAATGATAATTTCGCTTGGCTTCATTCTAAATAATTCAGAATCATGCATCAAAAAATTAATTTTTGAATCTTTAACTCTACTAGTGCCTTTGTGTGTGATTTTAAGAGTGTGCCAAATTTCATGTGCGGTTTCGCAAATAGAAACTCAATTAAATTCGTTTTTATCTAAGGCACAAAACAAAGCATTCATCGCTTTAGCATTCAAGGAAAACAATTTTTTCTCAAAGTCATTCCATTCATTCATAGGTTTAGAGGGGGTTTGAAAACCAAGTTCAATGATATTCCATAAATCAAAGTTCAAAGAAAGTAAGAAAACTCTCATCTGTGTTTTCCAATAAGTGAAGTCTGTCCCATTGAACATAGGAGGACGAATGATAGAGTGATCCTCTTGAAATCCGATAAAAGCCATTTCTCTTAGATGTTAAATCAAATGAGAAAAACTGACTTTGATACCAACTGTTAGGATCAAGTTGGCAATAAGAGGGGGTTGAATTAGTGCATACATAAAAATTACGTCGATTCAAAAATCTTTGAATGATAAAATCGTTTCGACAATGTTTAACTTTGAAAAAATTCGTAAGAGAATGCAGCTAAAGTAATGAGGAAGTAAAGTAGTTTGCAATAAAGATAAATAGCAAAACAGAAATGCAAACCGATTTATAGTAGTTTGGTCGTTATGACCTACATCCACTCCAGATTCCTCTTCTGTCGAGGCCATCGACATCTATTAATGATCTTCCTTCAATGGGCGAAGACCAACTACCCTCTTACAATCCTTTCTCCTTTTCACGGGTTCAGGAGACAACTCTTATAAGCCTCACACCTCTCTTAGCCCAAGCCCAAAACTTAAAGAGGACACTTAGCACTTTTTCAACTCAGAATAACAACCCCTTTCTGCTCAAATTCTTGCTTATCCATGCAAGAATAGTTGGGGTATTTATAGACCCCAAATGACTTCAAAATTAGAGCAAGGAAAGGTCTTATCTTGGGTTTCTCGGGTCCTAGCGGTACCACCGCTTGTGTTGGGCGGTACTACCACCTGCAGCATTGACATTGGGCAATACCACTACTTGACACAGTTTGGGAGATTGTGTTTGGGTGGTACCACCGCCTAACACTGGGCAGTACCACTACCCAGTCTGGCGGTACTATCGCCTGACATAGTCTTGGAGACTGTGTCTCGGTGACTGAGCCACTAGTAGTGCCACCGCTTGGATTGGTGGTGCCACCGCTTGACTCAACTTTTGGGTCACTGAATGAGCCTTTCTCTTGACCCAAAACAGGCTCAATTTGGGCTAAGTTGGCCCCTAATTGAGTTAGCCTAATTACATTCTAAATTAACCCAATTATAACTAAAACTACTTCGATCTAGACAAATTATTACAAGCAAGAATACTAAGTTGTCTAACATGTCATTAGTTCATCTGACGCTTCATCCAAGCCTTCGACGCATAGTCCTCTCCTTCGGTATATTGCTCAATTGGCATGTTACCTTCTTGTAACATCCGATCTCCTTAGCGCAATGTTCGATCTTCTTGGCCCGATGCCCAAACTCATGGCACAAAGCCTTCTACCGACACGTCGACCATTCCTCCGGTCTAACGTCCAATCTTTTGACATGTTCAATTCTAGCCCAACTTCTTATTCTTCCTATTTTAATCAATTTGTCTTTCCTGATCGAAGCTAGTCCTGTGTCACTTAAAATGCAAATTAGATCATAACATTATCAATTGGTTTCATCATCCAAATTTGAGATTCAACATCAATATGATGCAAACATAATCTTTCACAAATGCATTCAAATTTGAAAGGAAATAAAGGCAAGAGCATACAAGGATTTTGGCACATATCGGAAGCACATGTGGAACAACGGAACATACATGTGCCCATACGAAACAATGTGATACAACATAAACTTTACATAATAGGTTTTAAGAATACAAATAATTTAAGGACAAGAGCATATAAGTGATAGTCATACGTGCCCTACAAGCCAATCACATGAGTGATGACACGTGTGACTTGACACGTAATCTTTTTGCTTATTATATTATGGCATTTATCACTTTATATTGACTATTGCATATATGCATGTATATATTGTGATGTCCTTGGATTTGTGTAATGGGAATCGGATCGTGATGAGATCACAATAATGAGATCGATTCACCTTTAAACACAGATCATAAATAATCCTGGTCATAGGTTACTTGAGAGGGACATCGTGATAACCGGACAGACTGGTGTGTTGTATACCCGTCCATATGATGGATGTAGCTAGTCTCATAGCTGCTCATGTGGGGACACTAGGGATACGGTACAGATGCTCATTGGAGAATGAGTTCACTGATTGATCCGCTTACAGAATGCTGGATGGTTGATGATGCCTTATTGTTAGACAGCAATTCCGTAGTCCTAGTGGTGTATCTGGTCCTTAGACTTGAGACACCAAGGATATCCTATATGAGTGCTCCATTCTTTGATACCGGACTTATAGGTTTGGATGTCCCAGATCTAGTACAGTCGGTCATCGGGAGTGGTAGTCAACCTTACGAGGGCTATTGAGTATCGATAGAGGATCATCCACTCTTGGTGTTATGAGAGGAATATCCTATGTGTTCTTGCTCAGTCAAATCCCTAGCTAGGGTCGTTCGGATTGAGACAGAAAGAGTTCTCAAGGAAAATCCAATTAGAGCGAGACTCGGGTAGAAACCGTATGGGTCTGACAGTGCCATACCCGGTATACGGTCTCTATGATATTAGATGGATTATGGACTATAGGTACACGGTAACTGAGGACAGTCAGGTCCAATGGATTTGATTCCCCTGTATCGTCTGGGGACTACGGTGTAGTGGCATAGTACGTCCGTAGTTGATGAGTCGAGTGAATTATCATGAAGATAATAATTCATTAAGCTAGAAGGAGTTCTAACAAGTATAACTCACAGCCAGCTTGATATTGAGCCTAGATTGTCACACACATATAATAGGCGTTGCGATGAGTAGAGGTTCGGATATGAGATATCCGCCGGAGCTCTTATCTTATTAGATATCCAATAAGCCCCTGAATTGTTGGATCCTATGGATGAGATCCACTAAGAGCCCATAAGAGATTATTGGATAAAGATCCACTAATCTAAGAGGCTTGGGTAGTTTGATGGAGATCCAATATCAAATAGGGAGGGTCCATTAGGGTTAAGTTGACAAGGGACCTCTATAAATAGGAGGGATCCACTAAGAGCCTTTGCTTGCCTCTCCTATTCTCCTTCCCCTCTCCACCTCAGAGCAGGTCTAGAGTTTTGAGGAGCGTCATCACAGCCCTACTGTGTAGATCACCGCTAGAGAGGAAGGGCAGTAATAGTTGTTGCCCTTGATCTACGTGCGTGCAGCCACCTACAGCGGCAGCCACTGCCAAGTAGCATAGCGCCGGTGCTTGCACAAGCACTGTGCTTGCAGTAGCCGGCCGGCGGCCTGCTTGCAGTAGGCTTATGGCTGGCGGGGTTGGCAGCCCATGGGTAGAGGCACCGTGGGGTAGCGGCGCTTACGGCCGCTGCTCCCGCGGGGTGAGGCACCGTTGGGCAGCGTCGCCAGCGGCCGCTACGCTAGCGGGCAGAACCCCCCGCAAGGGCGGTTGCCCGGTGGGGCAGCTCCGCCTGCAAGCAGAAACACCCGCGGAGTTGGCGGCGACGGCGGCAGCTGTAGTAGGGGAATGGGAGAGGGGCTTAGGGTTTTATGAGAAAAAGATAGTTTTGCCCCATGAAATTTAAGAAATTCCAGCTTTTCCTTTTGTCCAAATTATGAAAATACCCCTAAGAATTCTAAAAATTCCCTACATGTCCTTGATTTAAAAAATATTAATTAATTAAAAAATTTAGTTGATTATTATTTTTTATTATTATCTAGTAGTCCTACAAGATGATGATTTATACATATGATTTATAATGTGTGGACGGATGATCATGGACCATGTGATGTGTGTACTTGTGATTATTATTATTAGGGTCTGCGAGCCTTCATTATTTTTCTCGTTTACTATCGGGCCTGCGTGCCTATGATTAAGTCTTAATCATACAAGGAGGCGTAGTGGGAGCGTGGAAGCGATAGCGAGACCCACGAGACAGACAACATGATTAATGCTTAGTATTAATTGTCTAGATCGAAGTGTATTTTTACATGTGTAGGATTAACTACGATAGCAAGGCATGAAGCAAAATGAAGTCACGGACGCGATTTCGTTGGGAGTTCGAGAGTTCATCGAAAGTTCGGACGTTCATCGAAATTTCTTGCGGAACCAGCCGAGAAGTCTCGGAGCTTGCCAGAGAAGCTCATCGGAACTCGCCAAGAAAATCGTCGTGAAGTCTAGGAGCTTGCCGGGAGTCCATCGGAACATTGCCGAGAGTTCGTCGAAAGTTCGCCGGAAGATTGTCGGAAGCTCGTCGGAAGAAACTAGACTTGCGGACTTGTTTAACTTAGAATGTCTTAGGAATCGTAGTTAGCACGTAATTGGGTTTGGATTTGGGCCAACCCAATTAGGGGCCAATTGGGCCAATGTAAGGACTGTGTTGGGCCCAATGAGAGGCCCAAACAGTGCCCCAAGGGGTAACACCGTTGTGGCACAATCTTCAAGACTGTGTTAGGCAGTGGTACCACTAGTCTGGGCGGTTGTATCGCCAGTCTGAGTGGTGGTACCACCCACCATAGCCTCCTAGGCAGTAGTACCGCCAAACTAGGTGGTGGTACTGCCTAGTGCAGTGTCAGTGTCAAACTGACATTGGCGGTGGTACTGCCCAGCGCTGGCAGTGGTACCGCCCGTGCCTAGGAAACCCGGGATGAGATGTTTTTATGCTCCAAGTTTGAATCAACTTGAAGCCTATAAATACCCCTCTCATCCCTGGTTAAAACATACAAGTACAGAGAATACAATAGTGAGAAAACACTACTGCAATCTCTTTAGAAATTCCCTCCTCCATTCTAAGTTTAGAATTATGTAAGAGAGCAGTGAGTGCTTGTAAGAGTTGTCTTCTAAACGTGGTAAAAGGAGAAGAGGGGTGTAAGAAGGAGGTTGATCTTTGCCTATTAAAGGAAGATCATTAGTGGATGCCGGTGGCCTCGACGGAAGAGGAATTGGCGAAGTGGATGTAGGTCACGACGACCGAACCACTCTAAAACTCGGTTTGCATTTACTTTGAGCAACTTTCTTTTATAGCAAACTACCTCTCCTCCTTACTGCTTTCAATATGTTTATGAATATGCTTTCGAGTTAACATCTTTACAAAATCAATTTTCAACGTACGAAGGTTTTTCCGAAACCAACATAATTTTTACCACTGCACTAATTCACCCCCCCCCCTCTTAGGGCCGACTCTTGATCCTAACAATTGGTATAGAGCCTCATATTTCTTTTTTGGTTTAACACCCAAGAGAAATGGCTCTTTTCGGCTTTCAAGAGGGTCACTCTCTCATTCGTCCCCTCTTTTTCAATGGGACGGACTTCACTTATTGGAAAACTCAAATGAGAGTTTTCTTGCGTTCTATTGATTTAAATTTATAAAATTTGGTCGAAAATGGTTTTAAAATGTCTACTCTTCCAATGGAAGATTGAAATGATTTGGAGAAGAGGACTTTTTCTTTAAATGCTAGAGCTATGAATGCTCTATTTTGTGCCTTAGATATAAATGAGTTTAATTGTGTTTCTATGTGCGAAATGACTTTTGATATTTGGCACATTCTTGAAATCACACACGAAGGCACAAGTAAGGTTAAAGATTCTAAAGTTAATATTTTGATGCACGATTTCGAGTTATTTCATATAAAACCAAGCGAAACTATTATTGACATGTACACCCATTTTACGGATGTCGTCAATAGTTTAAAAGCACTTGGTAAAATTTTTTTGAATTTTGAACTTGTTAGTAAAGTTTTATGCTCACTTTCTAAACTTGGGATTCGAAAATAACGACTATACAAGAATTAAAAAATTTGAATACTTTTTTGATCGAAAAACTTATTGGGTCTCTAATGACCTATGAAATGACATGCAATGCATGAAAAGAACTTGAGAACCACCTTCTAAAGAACAGGAAGGATTTTGGATTAAGAACAATCGAAGACCACTCGAGCATATGCTCAAGTGATGGTGAACTTGAACTACTCATGAAATTTAAAAAGTTCATGAAACAAAAATTAAAGAACAAAAAAACCACAACTACTTGGTATGAACACAAGAAGAATGAAGTAATCTTGAACGAATCAAGCTCTTCCGAAAATGAGGAGAAAATCAATAAAGGCGAAGTGGCAAACTACGCCTTAACAGCTTTCTACAATGAGGTAACCAAAACCCCTTTGCCTTATTTCGAAATTACATATTGCTTTTCATGAGTTATTTTTAATTTAGCTTAGAATAATTATTTTTCTAAAAAATTGCATGTTTAAAAATGAAAATGTGAAAGAATATGATCATGCTAGTAATTTTGAAAATGATAATGAAAATTACATTTTTTATATTAATGGAATAAAATGTTAGATTTAAATCTAATGATCCAATGTATCTTTTTTCAAGAAGAAATAATGTGTATCTTGATGATTTTCATATTCCTTGTGATTAAAAATACTTCATTTTTAATGAAATCATGCTTGATAATTTAATGCATAATGATCATGCTTAATGAGTTTCTATTTCAAAATTATGCATGACGATTTATGGATTATCGATTTTAACGGTAATGAAAGTGGCTTATTGATCTTTGATGTAAAAAAATCTTGCACTTTCAGTTTTAAACATTGGTGCACATTTTTATTTGGCATAAATAAAATAAATCACATGAATTGAAACAACTAAAAAGAGAAAAGGTTTCTTATTTAAAAATTTATTTTTCCTACTTTATCGATTTTAAAAAAGGAGAGATTAACGAATCTATCTATATTTTTTTATGAATCTCTTGAAAATGATTTTGATGTGACGATTTGAATTTGAATAAGCCTTATCTTGATTTTTTGAGATTTATAATATGAAATCTTTTATGAATCAAGATCTCTTATTTGATCTCCCATGTTTCTTCTTGTCATTTACTAAAGAAGAAAATTTCCTAAATGAATCATGATTTTTCGGAATTACAATTTTTATGATTTATAATCAATTGAGAGATTTTATATGCATGAATTGATATCTTATTCTCCTACAAGTTTGAATGAATTTTATTCAAATCATGATCTTGATCTCTTGGAATTACTTGAGATTTTTTTTTCAAAATCTCTTCTTTGTACTCCTACGATTTTTTTGGTATTTTATTTAAAAAGAAATTTACTATATGAATCATGTCTTTTGGTATTTAATTTGTCTTATC